>ML778331.1:101541-115250 GCA_009831015.1 Picea engelmannii
CGTACTTTTTCACGTTTTACTAAACTACTTATTCATAACTTAGTACCCTAACATTACGTTAATATAATATTAGTTCTTAAAGCCTAGAAATAAATGCTAAATGACCATTATATCAGTTAATTACATTAACATCAATTTCATTACCCTCATTTGCTAAAATTTGGGATAATGTTCCCTCTTAAATGATAAAAATCTAACTAGGCTGAGGGAAGAGCCATGCTCTGTATGCATATTCCTACATTTCTTACCCTATGTATGGGTTTTGAGTCACTAAAATTAGTCATATTTCCCCATAGTTATAGAGTAAATGGGTGGAGTCACATGTGAGCCATCTTCTGGTATAAGGGGATAGTTATGACTTGGTGCTAATCATTTGAGGAGGAACTTCGTGGGAGGTTTTAGGTTAACTTTACCTACGGCTGGATTATCCTTATCCTTTGCACTGACAATACTGGGTTTGATCATCATCTATCTGGAATGCTTGATTAGGTTTGCATTCATGCTAACCCTCTATTACCAGGTTTTTGTCTTAATGTGTTTTAGGCGTGAGAAGGTGGTCCATAATGTAGAGCTTCTCATTTTTGAAGTTCATGTGCAGTGTGGATTCTGCCCATACAGTATCCCCAAAAACCATGTTGAGTTGTATGCAAATAATGTACTCCTTTTCCTATTGTTCGTGTTATTCCTTTTCTCCAGCAAAGTGTGGATCTAGACATTTTCATTAATGATGCTTTCTTAAGATCTGTAAACTCAAAGAATGGTATTTTGGTATCATTTTAAATTTTAATGTATCTCCTTTAAATGGCTTGCCGGACAAACATTACCTTCTATTGGTACTTTGCTTAATCTATTTTTGAAGCATGGCCTTGGTCATTAATACTTCTCTAAAAATAGCTACCCTTGCTTGTACTGTTACTTACCTCTTTCATGCTTACAATTAACCAACTTTTCATTTTTGTTCACATCCCTTCATTAAATAGTACTCTTTCACGGAAGTGAAATAGACACGAGCATATACGACAGTTTTAAAGCAGAGGAAATGGGATGGTTTTCTATTAGGCAAAGCACTAGCAAGGAACCTATCACTAAATGTACTATCCTGAAGGTTGATAATACTAGTTTTTCCCATTTCCAAACACAAGCTTCCACATTTTGACAACTAATGCAAATTTTCTTCTAGATCTTTGTACGAGGTTCATTGCATGGTCCAAAGTTATCAGAACTAAGATTGCACCAATTCCGACATTCTTTGTATCTTTGAATATCTTGTTTGTGATTTAGATATGGAATATGCTTATTTTTTATGAGTAAAACTTCAATCATTACAAATTGACATGGATTTCCAGGGAAGAGCACTCTATGCAGCAGAGGCAGATCGAGTCCGAAACTGGGCAGAAAATCGTGCAAGGTTTTCATTCGGTGATGCCATGGATTTTTACTCAGATGGTGCCTGGGTTTCTGTTTTCTCTTTCTCAGCCATGTTTTCTTTCATCATTCTCTCAAGCTCTGGGAATGGTATGTCAGGAAGCTAGTCTCAAATGGAAAAATAGCATTGTAAGTTCATTACTAATGGAACGAGGAGTTTCTGGAAAGAATTAACCTTTGCCACTCTTTCAGAAGTATTGTTCGCCCATTGGAAAATGGTTTCTAACAATTATTTATGTGGAAGTTCATCTGACATCATTGAACCACTATCCATTAACGTTCTGTCTCATCTCAAAAAGCTGCCAGGTGTTCCACTTTTCTCTCTGTTAGCAACACAAGCTGTTGCATTATGATGACTTTGTATTCATTTGCTCCATGGGCATTATTTGTGCATTGGGGTATCATGTACAGCAGCATAATCACATTGTACTTGCAACTATGTAGGGCTATACTAATAAAGTTATGTAACTTTTGAATGGATACAGTCACTATTATTTCATTGACATATTACTGTGTTCCTTTTTTCCAATTCAACGTAATAATTTGGGTAAAGATGTTGCTCTTGTGCATATTATTTCAGCAACTGGCTTTAGGTTCTCACACTTCGGAAGGCAAGCGTCCTTTCAGTGCACACTGAGCACCAATCTATGCACTGCCCATGGAAAGATGCGAAAGTAACTTGTATATGTTATGGATATGTTGTAGATATATGGAGGCTGATGCTCCACTATGTTAAATGCAGTTAACTCGTGAGTCACTTTGGCAGATTTACCAAGTCCTCACTGTCATAAAAAAGGGCGCGACAGCCCCAAAAAAATTGCAAACATGACCCAAAATAACTTCCCGAGTCTCATTATCGTAATCGTGTGCTCAACTTTACTATATGAACTATTGTGTACAATCATTACGATGATATGCGAACTTAAGCAGTTAGTTCTATGATGCCTCCAAAAGCATAAATTAGCCAACTGTTTTCTAGCAATTTTTTATTGGATAGCAAACTATCAGGTAATAGGTATAAATTTAGCGGTTATTAGTAGGGTAACACCAAATAGCACTTCTTAGAGTCCGAATTTTCAGATAATTAATCAAACCTGTGATTTTTTTTCGAACAAAGATTGGGCTTGTATAATCGTAGGCAGTTATAACTACATTTGCAATGTTATTGAGAAGTCACAACAATCTGGACTCGATGCAAACAGATTCACCATTCCTGTGGCAAAGGTTTGAGCTTCTCATGCTCTCATCTGCATCTTTCAGCTATGCAACCGGCACGTACCGTCTTCAGAGACATTCAGAACCAAGACAACAGCTTTCCAAGGCTTGGCGTCGACTAATACCAACATATATGCAAGTCAAGGCTTGTCATCCATAATCCAGCACTTCTTAGTCTCATTTTCAGTGTTTGAAAATGTATGGTGTAGGATTGAAAGCAGACATGCAATGAACCCAAATTGAAGACGTTGACAACTATTGTTGAAGCCAGAAGCCAAAAGCAAGGCCAAGTTGATTTAGAAGAAGCTTTTAAGTCAATCTAAGTGTCCTTCATTGCATTACAGAACATAACCAGTTGCATTTCTCCAAATCAAATGATAACAAGCTTTGTAGTCATGAAACATTGAAGAAGGAAGACGAAGGTTGCAAATGTGGGCCCTAGGTCATAGATGTGAAATACAAAAAAATGATCTCAGTACAAAATTGTGAATGGAAAAAATTGTGAATGGAAAAGACGTAAAAGTTTTCCACTCGGAGCATCAACCATTGGTGAATAAGAACTTTAACCGCAGAAGTTGGAGTTGAGAGCACTATCCTTGCAAACAGAGGCGGCGATAAACAACTTATTATATTATTGGGTTTTTTATAGTGTTTTTTTAATCTAATTAGTTTGTAACATAGTTGTACTAATTGGGAGCTTGGAAATTAGTTGGGAACATTTTTAATTGGTAAAAAAATGAAAGTTTAAAAACGAGTGTTCTAAAAGAGTTTTAAATTAAAATTATATTAAATTAAAATATAAATATATTTATTCCTTTATTACAAATACATAATTTCTTATAAATATATTTATTATATTTATTTAAAATATCATTATAAAAATAAGACTAAACTATAGGTAAATATTATTATAACAAACTTTATAGTCATAAAACATTGAAGAAGGAAGACGAAGGTTGCAAATGTGGGCCCTAGGTCATAGATGTGAAATAAAAAAAATGATCTCAGTACAAAATTGTGAATGGAAAAGACGTAAAAGTTTTCCACTCGGAGCATCAAACATTGGTGAATAAGAACTTTAACCATAGAAGTTGGAGTTGAGAGCACTATCCTTGCAAACAGAGGTGGTGAGGGTTTTTGTATAATGTTTTTTTAATTTAATTAGTTTGTAACATAGTTGCACGGATTGGGAGCTTGGAAATTAGTTGAGAATGTTCTTAATTGACAAAAAAATGGGAGTTTAAGAATGAGTGTTCTAAAAGAGCTTTAAATTAAAATTATATTAAATTAAAATATAAATATATTTATTCCTTTATTACAAATACATAATTTCTTATAAATATATTTATTATATTTATTTAAAATATCACTATAAAAATAAAACTAAACTATAGGTAAATATTATTTCAAAAATTAGTAAATTAAAAAACTTAATAATACTCACTTTATAGTTGTGGGTATGAAAAACTTTTAATGCATTTAAGTTTTCTTTTAAGCCCAAACTAAACATGAAGGTTCAATAAATCAATACCTTATCCACTACAAGCATTTGCTCCACTGTGGTGATATCAACCAACCATATCATTGACTTTTATTGTATTTTCATATCAGAAGAATAGTACTATTTTGTTTTTTTTTAATAAAAAAAGAATAATGCTTCAAATTTACAAAGATGTTTAAAGTTTATACATGTAAAGTTTAATTTTAAAAAGATGTTAAAATTGTATATATGTATTTTCAATTTTTTTTTTTCATTTTCTAATGGAATATTTATGGATATTAAAGTTTCATTATTGTGTTAAATATATTCATATAATTATTAACACGAATTAAATTAGTAATTTTAATATTGTAGTTGTTGCAATAGGAGAAACATTGTCCTGGTTTCAACTTCAATTTTATTGAAATAAGATTTAAAATGTATCAATATCTCTATACATTGTAATCTAAAATAATTTTTATATTTTTTTAATATATATTATTGCCGTTTCCAAATTCAAGTTTCTCTATGTCCCCAACATTTCCACTTTTCGGAAACTCACATAACATAGGTTTATAATGATTTGCAAAAGCAAAAAAAAATTCCCTATGTGAAGGAAACTAGTGTCGTGCATAAATGAGGTGTCTTGCATTAAATAAGGTGTGAGAATAGGTTATAAATTATAAGGTGTAGGAAAAATGTCATAATGGAGTATGCCATGTACACTTGGCATGGAGGAACCTCACCAAAATAGGCGAATTGGTGAACACAAATAATGGAGTATGCCATGTACACTTGGCATGGAGGAACCTCACCAAAATAGGCGAATTGGTGAACACAAAGCTTCATGGGTTGTATAAATAATGGTATGATATTTAGTATGACAATGTAATATATATAAATATATTATAATATTAATAACTAATATTAACTTTATTTTTTCATATTTAAAATTTGTGTATATGATAATAATAATAATCTAATTTTAAGGTTACAGACAAGTGAGACAATTGGTGTATGAGATTTTTTTGTTTGTGGGATAAGGGATCCTTTCCGCACATTTGAATGCTAAAATTTACGGAGATATACATATCGTACCCCCTTTGAATTTGAACTTGTGACTATATATATATATGATTGTAAATCATCATTCATTCATTATTCAACATGTATATTTATGCATTAAACACCTCTATTAATTTCATAATAGAGCTCATGTAGAGAGCATCCTTGCATTGGGCTCTAACAAAAAGTCTTATGATTTATCAACTGATGCAAGGGATGATTAATATGTGACTAGAGGTGAATGGATTTCTATAAAAGTTTATGCCACCTAGAAGAGTCTTCATATTTGACACTTTGTCGAGGAAAAATTAAACTTTAAGCACTTTGACCTTGTTTTGATCTGTAAGCACACTAAATATATACTCGATATATTTTTGTCCATAGAGAGATTTCTTCAACTTATCCTAAAGCTTGTGTTTCTTGAGTAAGTCTAGGGAAACACAAACTATTGGGTTGTTATATTATTTGTAGTGAAAGTCGAAGGTCAAAGTGATCGACTAGGAAAAGTTGAAGTCGAAGTGATCGACAACAAGTCGAGAGGTCTGCCAACAAGAGGTCATTGGAAGGTCATGTGGCAACCGACTGAAGACCAAATGAAGGTCAACTAGTAGTTGATTGGTAATCCAATTGGTAGTCGACTATAAGAGAATCTCGAGATTCATGGGATTTGTAGCCAATGATCTGCGTGGATTTGTAACCGTTTTTGGGCGCCATTCTTTAGGGGTTTTCCTACTGTAAAGCTTATAAATAAGGCATGTTGTAACACTATAAAAGTTAATCGTGAGTGATCAATTAGTTAGAGGTTGTTGATCATGTAGATGTAAGATGAATTGGCTACAGACTTGTTTTTGTGTAGAGCAAGAGGGTATGATGATGATTGTGTCTTAGGTGTAGACCAAGGTTAGTCATGTAACCCTTTATTCTTAATGAATGATACAACAAGAAAACAATATACTCAAGGAATGTTGGTTTTTTCGTTTAGGTTTCTAGGGTAAAAATTTATGTGCATTGCGTGATTTCTTTGTCATTACCTTCTAACTTTAAATATGTTCTCTTCTCTTCTATTAGGTTTAGTGTGGAATTCATTTTCCTAACATGTGGTGTTAGAGTTTGGTTTGACAAATATTGGACATGATCTAAATCTTAGGTCTAGTAAGAGTCGTAAGTCAGAGATCCTTAAAGTTGTACTTGAAAGAATAACAACTATTTCAAGGATGGAGATCAAAAAAATTCAATGGCAAGAATTTTGAGCTCTAGAAGCTTAAAATTGAAGATCTCCTTGTAGATCGAGAACAATGGGAAACAGTCTGTCCAGGTACCATTTTGATAGGTATGTCAAGGGAAGAATGGGAGAAGCTCAATAGAAGGGCAAGGAGTATGATTCACCCGTGTCTTGCAGATTCGGTGTTGCTGAATGTCTCAGGTAAAGATTTGGCCAAGAAATTGTGGGACAAGTTGGGAAGCTTGTACCAATCAAAATCCCTGGTAAATAAGTTGTTCCTTAGAAAAAAATGTCTTCTGAGGATGAGTGATGAGAGTTCGGTAACTGAGCATTTGAATGCATTCAATACTATAATAAGCCAATTATCGTTTGTAGATATTAAAATCAATGAGGAGGAGAAATGTGTTAGCCTATTATGTTTTTTGTCAGACTCCTGGGATAGCTTAGTCATGGTTATAGGAGTAATTTGACCACATTGGACGACAATAAAGGTTAGTACGAGATTCAATGAGAAACAATCGACTGAGAGAAAGAATACTCCAAATAAAGGAGGTGATGTGTATCTAGCGTCGACTAATACATAGTTAGATCATGATGTTTGGTTGATCGACTCAGGAGCGTCCTATCATAGGACACCTCACAGAGAATGGTTTTGCGAATATGAGAGATATGGAGGAGATGTGTTCTTGGGGGATGACCCGACAACCAAAATTGTTGAACGGGGAAGAGTCCAACTGATACTATAGGATGGGAGGAGTAAAACCCTTCCAGGTGTGCTACATATTACAGGTTTGGCAAGAAAAATGATATCTTCCAACAAGATGAGTGATGCAGGAGTGCAGTCTATTTCACAAGGATACGTGCAAAATGGTCAGAGGTGTGATGGTATTAATGAAAGAAGTTCGGATTGAAACCCTATACAAGTTGTTAAGGAATGCCGAATCGACTGGATGCAACACCATTGTTGTTCCTGAAGTGGACTCGACTCGACTCATCTTGGGCTTAGTCAATTCAAATCGACTCGACAAGTTTTCATCAAGTTGACCCAACCATGTTATGGCACGAAAGAATGGGACACATTGGATAAAAAGGACTTCGAGCTATGTGTAACAAAGGTATGGTTGAAGGTTTTCCTGAATGTAATTTATAAGTCATTTTTTGTGAACATTCCATATATAGAAAACAAAATCAGGTTAGGTTCCCATTTGGAGTGACAAGGGCAAAGGAGATTCTAGAATTGATTCATAGTGATCTGTTTGGGCCTGTAATAGTCCCTTCACTCGGTGGATCCATGTATTATGTCTTATTCATAGATGGTTTTTCCAGGAAGACATGGATATATTTCCTAGGGAAGAAATAAAAGGTTTTCGAGATATTTAAAGAGTTTAAACCTCTTGTGGAAAACTAGACAGATAAGAAGATCAAGGTGTTGAGAACTAACAATGGTGGTGAATTACGTGGAAAGGATTTTGAGTAGTTATGCAAGCAAGGTGGCATAACACACCAAAATACCACATCATATACCCCACAACAAAATGGAGATGTTGAAAGAATGAATAGAACATTGATGGAAAATGAAAGAAGATTGCTCAGTGGTGGTGGGCGGCTCACACAAGAATTCTGGGAAGAATAAGTCAACATTACAAAATATCTGGTGAATATGTCTCCTTCATCGTCACTAGTCGACATGACTCCACATGAGGTATGGTTCGGTTAGAAGCTTTCATTCACACATCTCAAAGTATTTGGATGTGATGCATTTGTGCATGTTCCCAAGGAAAATAGGAGCACGTTGGAAAAGAATGTAGTCAAGTGTATTTTCATTGGATACAAGGAAGGAGTGAAATGATATAAGCTCTAGGATCCTGCATCAAGGAGAACAATGTACAATTGAGATGTGGTCTTCAGAGAAATTAGAGGTAAGTCTGAGTCTGAAGTGGTTCAAATAGATAAAAATCCAGAGAAGGTGAGGTTTGAGCTGATGAACAAAGGATATGATTCAGATGAGTCAACTAAATCAGATGAAGAGGTGGAACAACTGACCCTAGTTGTAAGGAGGTCTGAACGAGTAAGAAAAATAGTCAAAAAGTATAGTTCACTCGATTTTCGTTTCACATTTGTGTTAACGACCACTGACGAGGATCCCAAAATAGTCAGAGAAACCGTTGACTCGACAAAGAGTAGACTCTGGAAGGATGCCATGATCGAAGGGATGGAATCCTTGCACAAAAATGAGACATGGATTTGGTCGAATTACCTGGTGGAAGAAATCTTGTCGGTAGCAAGTGGGTGTTCAAGAAAAAGATGAATGTGGTAGGTCAAGTCAATAAATTCAAAGCTTGACAGGTAGTGAAAGGATATTCCTAAGTCAAAGGAGTTGATTTCGGTGATATTTTTTCCCTTGTTGCGAAATTAATTTCCATTGGAGTATTAATGTCTCTGGGTACAACATTTATCTTAAAATAGAGAAAATAGATGTGAAGATAATGTTCCTACATGGGGACTTGGAAGAAAAAAGCTACATGAAACAACTTGAAGGATTTGCAGTAAAGGGAAAGAAAGAGCTAGTGTGCAAATTGAAGAGATCCCTTTATGGTCTAAAGCAATCACCTAGGATGTGGTACCAAAATTTCAACACATACATCCTTAGTTTGAGATTTGTGAGAAGCAAAATTGATCACTATGTATATTCCAAGGAAGAAGGTGAGCATTTCATATATGTAGTATTGTATGTCGATGACATGTTGCTAATGTGAAACAACATGGACGCAATAAGTGAGGTGAAGAAATAGTTATCCTCCAAGTTCGAAATGAAGGATCTCGGTGCACCAAGCTTCATTATGGGAATGGAGATCAAGAGAGATCGAGTAGTTAGAAATCCTTGGTTGAACCAAAGGAAATATATTGAAACCATCTTGAAGCATTTAAACATGCAGGATTGCAAACCTGTTAAGGTGCCAATTCCTGTGGGAGCAAAGTTAACTACTGAATAGTGTCCAAAGACATATGAATAAATAGAAAACATGGCACGTGTTCCCTATGCAAGTGTTGTTGGTAGTCTAATGTATGCAATGGTTTGCACTTTAACAAACATTGCCCATGTAATGAGAGTGTTGAGCAGATACATGTTGACACCTGTAAAAGAGCATTGGACAACTATCAAGAGGGTGTTCATGTATTTGTGTGGCACAAAATATTATGCTATATGCTACCAAGGGAAAATTGGAGTTGATAATGAAGTAGACATACATGGCTTTGTTAATGTCGACTGGGCTAGAGATATGGATTGACAAAAGTCGACTAGTGGATATATGTTCAATATGTTTGGTGGAACAATCAACTAGATGAGTAAACAACAAACAATCATAGCCTTGTCAACAACAAAAGTTGAATACATGACATCCACTCATGGAAGAAAATAAGTAGTATGGATGCAACAACTATGTTTAGGGATCAAGTTTGAGAAGAGAGATATGAAGATAAATTGTGACATTCAAAGAAAAATATTTATGGTAAAAAACCTTGTGTCACATTCCAAGACGAAGCATATTGATGTACAATACCATTTCGTAAGAGACATGGTGGAAAGCAACATGGTGTTGCTGGAGAAAGTAGACACGTTGGAAAACATAGAAGACTCTTTGACCAAGTCTGTGAGTGTTGTGAATTTCTCTTGGTGTAGAGAGGCATTAGGCATTCTTGCCCTGGGTCTGTGAACAAAATTTCAGGTTCTCCTGTTTCAGCAAAGAAGACAACAAGTGGGAGAATATTGGGTTGTTATATTCTTTGTAGTGAAAGTCAACGGTCGAAGTGATCGATAAGGAAAAGTTGAAGTCGAAGTGATCGAAAACAAGTCGAGTGGTCTTTAGAAGGTTGTGTGGCAACCAAATGAAGACCAAATGAAGGTTGATTGGTAGTCGACTAGTAATATGACTAGTAGTCGATTGTAATAGAATCTCGAGATTCACAAAATTTGTAGCCAATGATCTGCGTGGATCTGTAACCATTTTTGGGCACCATTCTTTAGGGGTTTTCCTACTGTAAATCCTATAAATAAGATGTGTTGTAACACTATAAAATCTAATCATGAGTGATCAATTGGTTAGAGGTTGCTAGTCATGTAGATGCAAGTTGAATTGGCTACAATGTTGTTCTTGTGTAGAGAAAGAGGGTATGATGATGCTTGTGTCTTAGGTGTAGACGAAGGTTAGTCGTGTAACCCTTTATTCTAAATGAATAAGACAAGAAGAGAGCAATACGCTCAATGAATGTTGGTTTTTCCGTTTGGGTTTCCAGGGTAAACATATCTGTGTATTGTGTGATTGATTTGCCATTTACTTTCTAGATTTAAATCTGTCTTATTCTCTTTTATTAGGTTTAGCATGGAAGTCAATTTCCTAACACAAACATGTTATAAGGGTTCCTCCTAGGTGTTTCTATGGATACCATCCAAATATACAAGAAGAAAATCTCTAAGGTGGGGCTAGAAGATGTCATTGATGAGTCACATGAATGTGTTTGGAGCTTTGGTGTGGTTCAAGGGCACGATTAGCCATTTGTACAACTTGAACTCGGTTTTAAATGTTGTCTTTGACATGTCTTGAGGTTCCATGTGAAGTAGTTGATACCTAAAAATATGGGTCCTCTTGGTGAAATAATTGGTTCCTTTCTATTGATTGACAATATCATCAATCCTAAGGAAGGGATAATTGTTCTTAACCATTGTCTTGTTGAAATCTCTATAATATGTGTGTAATCTACATTATTGTTTATATTTCTTGGGAACAACAAGAACATGTAACCCAAGAGTGATACGTTGGGTATGATCTTGCTAGTGTCCAACCATTGTTGGATTTGTTGCTTTATCTTGACAATTTCCACCATGGTAGGTTTTGAAGGAGGGTGGTTAGGCAAAGAAGAAACTAGGACTTAAATAATAACATGTTGAATGGCTTGAGAGGAGGGAAGACCTGTAGATTTTGTAAACACATTGGTGTAGGAGTCTAAAAGGGCATGGATCTCAGATGGAGGAAGCTTATATTTTTTAGCTTCCTTCATTTGATAGATAATGGTGTGTCATAAACTTATTTAGGTTTTCGTGTTTCATTGTTGGTCTATCAATAACTAAAGAAGTGGTAGAAGACAAGGTGAGCTTATAAATCTTGTTTTCATTACGAGTTTGTGACCACGTGAAGGATTGATTTTCCATGTGAACCTTGACATTCATGATCTTATAAGGTCTAATTATGTAGGATTGAGTCTTCAAATAAACTTCAAGACCCCATGTCCATGCATCCAACTTGTTGCCACTAAAGAAGCCATCAATGGAGACATTATAAATTTTGGTAGCCAACTTGAATGGATTTTGGGAAATGGAAACATGAGTGAGCATTGGTTGTTGTTGTTGTAACTATTGTATGACAAATCATCTTTGAAAACATGGGCATGTTGTCTTGCATGAGCTTCACTTAGAGCTCATTTTGTTGTTGTTGTTGTTGTTGCTCAACTAATTGGTCCATCTACTTGGTGATCTTTTGGTGTTGTTATGCTAATTCAAGTTATTGTTCTACCCATTGTTTTCCTAGGAATTCACTTTCTTGTATGTTTTAAACTTGTGATGGATGAATGCCACACATGGATTGTTGGACACACCTACCACACTTAGAGGGCGGGGTGAATGAGTGTGGGGATATTTTTCCCAAAACGTCCCTCTTACACAAAAACTCCTTAGTTAACATTCAATATTTGCTCATTACTCATTGCTATCATTTATAATCAGTTAGATGTGAATACATATCAACAACATATCATCAACAAATCATCTCCACAAGGAACACAAAGAACACAAGATGTATGTACAATTTTTCTTTTTATTATGCACTTCAATCCGGGGGTTTTTCAGCAACAACTGAATAGAGTACAACTCTACAAGAGCACTAGATCTATATGCAAGACTCAGTTTACATTCTCAGCACCAACTGAGATAAGACAAGAATCTTCAACAAATATCAATCTGTCAACATAAACAAGTGCATCAACCATGCACCAACCTGTAATCAACCTGTACCATAAACAAGTGCATCCAACCATGTACAAAGTATATACCAATCATGTTTCAACTACTCATCAACAATGACTCATCAATATGTACCAACATCATCAACTATACACCTCATGTATGTGCCAACTCATCAACTGCTTGTCTCAACCATGACTAGTTTTGGATTAGTCAACAACCCCAACTTGAAATAATCATAACTTTGTACCTGTAATGAATAAAGATTTGAAACTGATACACAATTTTCTTCAGTGTATTTAATGCAATTCCTCCAGGTGGCACTACTTGGAACCTCTCAGAAAATAAGTTGTAGCAAAAATGACATACCTTGCTAAATTATGGCTTATTCTAGAGAGCGACCTTGTAGAGCATGCCCCGCACAAAATGTTCGTTGAATCGATCTGAAAATGTTACCCAACATACTAAAGAATTTAATATAACCAATAAATTTGGTTTCACTGAATTTGGATCTGTTATGAAGACGTTATGACATTTTTACCCGAAACACCTGTTTTTGACTAGTTTCAGGACTAGCCACAAACCCTATTTTCCACGGAGTGTAACTCCAAAAATACAATGACCCACAAGATGAATTGTTTACCACAGATACTTGGGTATGTTTTCTCAATGGAATAGTAATTTCACGGTCTGAATCATTATAGAAAAAAAGTTATAGCAAAAATGGTGAAATGACCTGTAAATAACATACCTTAGAAAGCATCATCAAAAGAATTTATCCTCCCTTCAATTCTGGCCCTCTTTTCTTCACCTTCCTTCTAAAATTCGGCTTAGATATCCTTGGTTACCTCAGTCACCTGTAGATATTCAATATGCTCAAGTGTTCCACACCAAAAATTCTCAAGAAACTCTCACAAGAAGCTCTCCATCAATACTCCAAAAGATATTCTCACAAGAAGTTCTCCATTGATCCACAAAAAGAATGATCTACAAGAGACCATTGCTATCTTATTTATACTTTCTTCCTCTAGGTCACTTAACCCATTTTTAGGTCACTTAACTGATTTCTAATTCACATAACCTATTTTCCTTATTTTATAGTTAACCACTTTCCATAAATAGAAATTTCTCCAATATTTTATTATTTAAATATTCCTTCTTGATTTTCTCATCTTACTTTATCATTTCTTGATTTTTTCACTTCTCTTTATTATTTAAATAATCCACATTGACTTTGTCACCTTACTTTATCATTTAAATAATGATTTCTTCTTTTAGGTCACTTA
>ML778331.1:115300-158147 GCA_009831015.1 Picea engelmannii
TATCATTTAAATAATGATTTCTTCTTTTAGGTCACTTTGACTTCTTTGACCTTGGGGGCTTCAAGCCTTCATGTGGGGGTCCTTCATCTTCGTAAGGCCATAAATCTCAAACCATGAGAAGTTATGTGACATTCCACATACCATCAGAAATGGAATGACAAGCACTATCCATCTAGGATAGTTTCACCAACAATTTCCTTAATCTTCATCTCATTATTCCACATACAAGCATGGGTCCTCCAACCATTCTTCTAGGATAACTCAATCTGTAAAGCGTCTTTCCGTGAGGGATTTCACCATAAGGGGACCACTTTGGAGTTCATCCATTTGTGCACCTTATCAATCATGATAAGAAAATGATGAGACCAAGGGTCCTCCAACCATTCTTCTAGGATAACTCAATCCACAAAGCGTCTTCCCGTGAGGGATTTCACCATAAGGGGACCACTTTGGAGTTCATCCATTTGTGCACCTTATCAATCATGATAAGACAATAATGAGTCATCTATACATTTCCAACAATGCATCATATTATCTATACATTTCCAACAATGCATCATATACCAATGAAACCACAACGATCCATCTTCATCATGTATCAATGACAAATCATTGATCCATCTTCATCTATGCATTCTCATCAAGGAAAATACATATTATATTACATCAATCATCAATCAATCAAACCATTGGCATCAATGACAACATGATCCAGCATGGACACCATATGCAAACAAAATCTTCTAGGTTGGGCAATCATTAGTTAGAAATGTGAATGAACATGCAAAAGGGATCCAAGATGAAAAAGTTGCAAGCCTTGAAAAATGTTCCATGAATTTTGGCATGTTCTTGGAAGAATGCAATTAGAACAATCACAAAATATGTAACTTTTGGCAACATTTCCATTGGTTTTAGTAGAGTGCTCTTAGATGAAAATTATTTGAGTTTGGGCAACTCTTTCATTGGTTTTGGTAGTTGTTTTGCTAGAAAATGACCAAATCATATGAATTTCAAAATGATCAAGGAGAGGGTGTGTTACTGGTCTACCATATGAATTTCAAACAATTCCCGCAAATACATCTCACAAACATTTCTCGATGGAAGAGCTCTAGATGAAGATTGGTAGAGGTGTTGGGTTCAACGCTAAATTATGACAAGTAGAAAGCTCTAGTATTGTAGAACTCTACGACCCAAACTAAAGGCTTTTCTACCAAATGATATGTGCGCACACTCAACAATGAGAATAATTGCACACAATGCATGACAAAATGTCACATAGAAATATAGCAAGTTTGCACATTGTTTACAACATGTCATTATACTTATAAAAGTATGTGTAATCCAAAATTGGAATCTAACCAATCAATGGAGATATTAGTTAGATTATAGGTGGCTTGGATTGTTTTGAGTAATTAGTGGGATTATGTCTACAATTTGTTCCCTTAATTCAAGGCTTACAAATAGTATTGTGAAATTGTGATAGAATGCCACTTGTCACTTATTAAATCTCACCATTTATCTCCATTGTTGCTTAATGATTTTTTTATGAGAATTCCATAAAAACAAACAAAAGTTTGTCCTCCTATCATCTTTCTTTTTATATTGACTTATGATGTATGCTTCATGGTGAAAGCGATACTTTCTAGTGTTGTCGATGAAGAGAAGTTTTGGTAAATATTTTCCACTAATTAGGGAAACAAATTATATCTACAATTATGTCTACAATTTGTTTCCCTAACTCTTTGAATGTTATGTGCATATTTATTAGGTTTTCCCTAGTGTTGAGTGGATATCCCTTTCATCTTGAAACTCCTATTTTATATGAAAATACCAAATTCTATTAAGTGCATGCCTTTTTTCTAGGCCAATATTATTCTTTTTCTTTTCTTGATAACCAAAAAGGAAACCACTCCTAAAGTGAAAGAAGTTCAAGCTTCCTGTACTATTACCTAGTCTACGCACTGATAGGGCACACAATTAGAACAATCATTAAAAAGTCAATGAACCTCTATTAAAAAAAATGGATTACTTTGTTTGGAATGATTTGGTTGAGATTGCATGTGTGGTGACTTATCAATTTAGTTGGAGTGAGAAGATTAGTGACAAGATAATTTGTTACTTGGAAAAATTAGGAAGAGTCTACCAAGGAACCTAAGGAGATTCCTTCCGAGGAGACACCTAGAAGAAAAGGAATTTAAGGGTTTACTAAAATTCCTAATAAAGAAGTGAAATAAGAACCAACATCATTGCCACTTTGGGGATTTGTAGGTAATCCGGAAGTGTATTCCTCTATTTCCACCACATATTCCCCTCATTCGATACTTCACAAGTTTCCCCACTTCCAAGTCATGCTTGACGCATCCTCCAATGGTTACTCAATGTTATAACTACCATTACAACTACTTCCATTGTAAATGTCCCCATTATACCAATACTATCCACTCATTGACTAATAACTTGACCTATTGCCTTGGTTAGTAACCTTGATGTTCTCCTTGATGAAGTAGGGGTTATCCTCTCAAGTTCAATAGAGATGGAATGAAAATTCACGAAGAGAATTTTAATGCTTTCTCCCAATCTTGTAACATCCTCACAATAGCTTAAGAAATGGTGCTATACAACTTTTTGAATAGGCCTTTGAGGGATAATCTCTTTGATGTTTTAGTCCTTGACTACAATGTTTATTACTGATTAGGTAGACATTGATGGGGGATTCAAAGAAAGATTCAATACACTATATATGATCACTCCTTTCTAAAATACTTGACCACCATCAAAGAAGGAAACAAAGGATTAATCAACAAATTGAATATAGGTTTAATAAGGCCACGATAAATATTGTAGTGATTGTAAAATCCTCATATGCGATATCCTTTTATTTGTATTTGAATGTACTAAGCCTAAATATGAGATTCATGCTCAAAGATAAGAGGGTAGACAAATGCCTTGACCACCGAGAAAATAATTGAAATAGACTTATTGAGTTGGATAAAACAAAATAATCAACTGTTGAACCAACTATTGATCCCATTAAAAAGTTGATTTTTGTGCTTATACAAAGTCCACTTAAAAGGTCAAATTTGATTCAAAACCTCAATAATGAGGTGATTTCATTGAAAACATTCGGTGATAGATGAAGAACTATCTTCCATGGGAATCACAATCAAACTCCACTCTATGAAGTTCAAAGTCAACAAAAAAGATTGCATCTACCACCCATAAACACTATTTTGGTTGAATATTGTAGATTTGGGTAGGGCAATCATGCCAAAAGGGTTGTGCACTATGTTCTTGAGGTTCCAAGGAATTTACATGTGATCCGGATTTTATGAGCAGAATGAAATGAATACATATTATTATCAAAATATTCTTAACATAGAGTAACAAATATACAGTAAAAATAGTTTCTATTCAATAAGGAAATAATCTGAAACTGTAAAATGCAGCGGAAACAAGCTTGCTAGAATGGTGGCGGCTTATCTCTAAGAAAAGATGTGACGGTTGCGCTCATTTGCCAGAAGATGATTACAATGAGGCTCTCAAGGCGTTTTTACAATAAACATGAATGTCAAAAACCCTAGACATCCAAAAACCTATCCCTAGGAGATGAAGCGCCAAAAGTCATGTGGGCCCCATTTGGGTAAGTTAGTACATCAACTTCTCGGGGTCGTAACTTTTTCATACGATCTTCATTTTAGGCGCACGATAGCCCATTGGAAATTTCTATTCGAGGAATACACATTTTTCCTGTGGCGAGCCCTACACATGTAGACTATGGAGAGCCCTAAAGACATTTTTTAGGGCCTCAAAATGACCTCAAAAGTCAGGGACCTGAAAACTAAGAAAAAACTGTCGAACTGGAAAACTGCCAAAATGAGCCAGTTGGAATAGGTGGGATGCCACCGACATCCATATGGATCAATCCTCCCCCTTTAGGAAGAAATGGTATCCATTGCGCTGAGTGCCCCCATTAGATGAGGAAATGTCTGCTAAATTTGGCCCCGAGTGAGCCACTTGCCTTGGTGCAGGAGCTGCCCTGCTTTGACAACTCGATAAAGTTGGATCCTTTTCTAGTGAGTGCCCTTGACCTGTTTCTCCACAATTTGATCACTGGATGCCTATTGTATGCAGTCGATTTTGAGCTTTGTTGGTGTCAGCTATTTTTCTATCTCTGAGGTGTCCAATAATGGTGGGAAATAAGGTCAAAGGAGATCCACGTTGAACATTGAGTGCAGGCCAAGGAAAGGAGGAATGTTGAGATGAAAAGAACTATCACCCATAGCCTTGGTGATGGTGTACGACCCATAATAGAGTGGGCGAAGCTTCCGATGGGGTACGGTAAGGAATTCTTTCTACAAATGAAACCAAACTTTGTCACCCACCTGAAACTTATGTGGCACCTGGTGTTGATCATGGTGTTGCTTATACTTGTCATTGGACTTTTGTAGGATATCCTGAAATTGTTGGAAGATGTGTTGGATACACTTAATGAACCGGGTGGATTTTTCAGCTTCAGTTGGAGCAGGAGATGAGTCGTCTGAGGTGACTGCAAGGGGTAGTGCAACATCTATGGGACCCAATGGTTGGAATCCCAACCCCACCTAAAAGGGGTTGTGGCTAGTTGAGCTATGCAGGGCTTGGTTGTAGCTATGCTGGACATAAGGAAGACTCTCATCCCATGTGCGAGGGTGCTTGGAACATGCGCAGGATATGCACGATCATTCGATTTATGACCTCAGTTTGGCCATCTCTCTAGGGGTGGAAGGTTGTGGATTTGTTGAGCTTGGTGTCCAACAGTGACTAGAGGCTTGACCATAATGTGTTGAGAAATCAACTGTCTCACTCTAAGACAATGGTTTGTGGGATTCCAAAATGTACCCAGACTCATTCAAAGAAGATCTTGGGAGTGGCCTTTGCTGTGATGCTCTTCTTGCAGGCGACCATAATCGTCATATTAGAGAAGCGATCAACAAAAAAAAAGCATAGTTATTTTCCCACTTGGTGGACGGGAGGCCTGACATGTAGTCCATGGAGATGGATTCCCATGGCCTGTCAGGAGTTGGCAGAGTGTACACACCCTGTTTCTTAGTGATCAATTTGGAAATAACGTAGGTAGTGAAATACTTGATATACTTGCTGACCTCTTATCGAAGTTTCGACCAATATAAATGTCTCTGCAACATTGCCATTGTATTTTCGATGTTGAATTGTCCTGCCACTCGACTGTAGTGGGATTCCCAGATCAACTTCACTCGCTCGCTTGATGGAATGCTTATATGGCCCAGACGACATAGAATCCCATCCTGAAGATGGAAATTAGCGACAAATGTGTTTGTGCCCAACATTTTGTAGGTGGTGGCGAAGTTCAGGTCTATCTCATAGATTTGGGGGCATCCAGAGGTCTCATGGCCGCAAGAGTCTAGCACCATGGTGAGTGTTGCGACTAGCGGTTTGCTGAGGCAATCAACGATGCGGTTGGTGCTTCTTATTTTATACTTTATTTTGAGGTGGAATTGTTGCAAGTATGTGGACCACTTCTGATGGCGGTCATTCTGCAATTTTCCTTGTGTCTACATGAACTGTAGTGGATTATGATCAGTGTGGATGACTATCTCCTTCCAAAGAATGTAATGTCTCCATTGGCGACATGCTTGCACAATGGAGTACATTTCTTTGTCATAATTAGGGTACTTACGAACAACATCTAATAGTGTCTCACTATGATATACCATGGGGGGGGGTCGTGCTGAGTGAGAACGATGCCCACAACATAGTCTAAAGCATCTGTCTTGATATCAAAGGGTTTTTGCAGGTCCGGTAGTGAAAGTAATGGACCTGAGCACAATAGCTACTTCAAATCATCGAACGTTTTTTGTTGGGACCGACCCCACACAAATTTCTCCTTACCACCACCCCTGGTTACTTGGCTGAGGGCCCATGCAATATGGGAGAATCCCACCATGAACCTACGGTAGAAATTGGCAAGGCCCAAGAAGCTCCGAAGCTCAGTGAGTGTGGTTGGGACTGGCCAGTCACAAATGACTTGGAACTTGGTTGGATCCACATGTACACCATGCTCATAAATGATGTAGCCCTGGTAATGGACCTTGTCCATGCTGAAGGAGAATTTTTACAAGTTGACATATAGCTTGTGTTGTTGCAGGGTGTGCAGAACCTATTGAATATGTTGCAAGTGTTTTTCCCAAGTCTTGTTGTAAATGAGAATGTCATCCATATACACCACTACAAAAGTATTGGCGAATGGTCACAAGATATCATCCATCATCCTCATAAAAGTGGATGGAGCATTTGTCAAGCCAAAGGGCATGACCAACCATTCAAAAATACCTTCCATTGACTTGAAGGAGGTCTTCCATACATCTGTCTGTTCTATTGGGACATGGTGGTAGCTAGACTTCAGATCAATCTTACTGAACTATTTGACCCCCGTGAGTTGATCAAGGAGGTCGTCGATTTGAGGAATCGGGTACCGGTTTCTGACTGTGATTTAATTCAGGGTTTGGTAATCAATGCAAAGTCGCCAAGTTCCATATTTCTTCTGTACCAACACAATTAGGCTCCCACAAGGTGATGATCTGGGATGGGTGTGCCCCTTGTGGAGCAGTTCTTGGATCTGCCGCTTGATCTCCTCATTCTCTAACAAAGAGCGATGGTAGACTTGCCTATTGGGAAGAGGTGCATCGGGGGTTAGATCGATGGGGTGATTGACCTAAAAGTGTAGAGGTACCCTGGTAGGTGAGGAGAATATATCCGAGTATGCTTCCACGACCTTATCCACTTGCTTCTACTGTGTGGAGAGGTCGACCGCGGAGACCCTGGATGTGGCTGTGATCTTTTTCTCATTCTGAGAATGAATCATGAAGAAGACAAACTTTCCCGTCTGAGAGATGACCTTCCTGCATTTCTTGACAGAGATAAAGGAAATAGCACTAGGTGGGACTGCCTCCGGTATCATGTACAATTTTTTGTTCAAAGTAATAATAACACTGTGAGGTCTAGACTCATATACAACATGGAGTTTCCATAAATATGGTTGGCCCAAAAGAACATTACAAAATTCGAGAGGGGAAACATGACGTAATACCTCGTCTTTGAAGGTCTTGATGCCATATGATAGGTGACATTGTTGGCTGATGTGGATGTTTCTTCCTTGGCAGAGCCATATGATGGTGTAGGGCAGCGGGTGCGACGTTGTCGGCAAGGCGAGTCACTTGAAAACCTCTGCCGAGATGAGGTTCTTCTAGCTACCTCTATCAATGATAAAGTGTAGTGGGGTACCCTTCACCCACATCTGTGAATTAAAAAGGCACTCGCCTTCCTCTGGCTCGTCTGGTTCACCGGGATGGAGCTTGGTGGTAGCAATGATAGCACTGGGTTCTACATCAATGATCCGTCTCCCCCTTTCTGGTTTTTACTTAGAGTCGGAACCCACACCGGATTTAGAGGCTTTCACCTTAGCCACCAACGACTACTTTGAGCGGCAATCAACAATCTTATGCCAGGGGATCTTATGGAAGTCACACAACTTCCCATTATCTTTCTTTGTCTTTCCGATGTCCTTATTTTCTTTCGGTCTAGACTAGTTGTCTTGAGGTGGTCCATCTTTTCTTTGTCCTTTTTTCTGTAGGTTGGGGCTTCCCTTTCCTGGATTTTTCTGTTAGGGGTTCCCATGCCCAAATTTCCGCATCTTTTGTTTGAGCTTCTATTCGATTTTGATGATACATCGATAGGCCACACCCAAGGATGAGATGTCCAAAAAATCCATTTCAATATGGATGTATCTATGCAGACCGCCATGATACTTGAGCACCAGATTACGCTCAGAATATTTGATACCCAACTTGGTGCGCAAGGTATGGAAGATATTTGTGAACGCAGGCACTGTTTGGTCTCTTTCCTGCCACAATGTTGTCCATTTTGTATACACGCCGTCATAAATTCTAACAGGGTAGTATTGTTCCTTAATAGAATCCCTAAAGGACTCCCAGGTGACCGTGATTGTAAATAGTGAGGGTTCCTCTATTTCCTTCTGGTCACATAAAGTTTCCCACCAATATTTGACACGGGGAACGACTTTGAGGAGCGCAAAAGTAATATTTTCTCTATTCGATAAGTTATGGAAAGAGAAATACCCTTCTAGCAGATTCAACTATTTGTCTACAACATCTACGTCTATTTTACCTTCAAATATAGGAATATCAAAGTTGATTTGTACCTTGAAGGGGGCAACGCCTCCGTTTGAAGAAGATGTGTCGCATGTTGGTAGCCTCCAAAGGATTTGCACAAAATTGTCCATCATATCGTTCTTCTATTGCATGAGGGCTTCCTCAAGAAATTTTTTAAAGGGATATCTTGTCTCATCATATTTCTTTTCTCCCGCCATGAGAGGTTGCTTGGGCGTGCGAGAGCTTTTTTCCTCAAGAGAAACAAGCTCGAGACCCAATTCTTTGTACCTTGACCTCATTGGGGACATGCATTAAGAACGTCAAGGAGAAGACCGCTCTGATACCACTGATCCATATATTATGAGCAGAACAAAATGAATACATATTATTGTCAAAGATTCTTAACACAGAATAACAGATATACAATAAAATTGGTTTCTATTCAATAAGGAAATAAGGTGAAACTGTAAAATGCAGTGGAAACAATCTTGCTAGAATGGTGGCGTCTTGTCTCTGAGAAGAGATGTGACGGTTGTGCTCATTCGCTAGAAGATGATTACAATGAGCCTCTCAAGGCCTTTTTACAATAAAAATGAATTTCAAAAACCCTAGACATCCAAAAACCTAACCCTAGGAGATGAAGCACCAAAAGTCACGTGGGCCTCGTTTGGGTAAGTTAGTACATCAACTTCTCGGGGTCGTAACTTTTGCATACAATCTCCATTTTAGGTGAACAATAGCTCGTTTGAAAGGTATATCCAAGGAATACACATGTTTCCTCTGGCAATACCTACACATATTAATTGCGGTGAGCCCTAAAAACGTTGTTTAGGGCCTCAAAATGACTCTAGAAGTCATGGACTCGAAAACTAGGAAAACACTATCGAACTGGAAAACTACCAAAACGAGCCAGTTGGAATAGGTGGGAGGCCACCGAAATCCATCTGGATCAACATGAAATCTTCAAAAGAATAAGTTGGAACATTTTCTCCTACCTTAAGTTCAATGACAATATCCAGTTGGGTAGAGCTCAACTTGATTAAAACTAAAGGTGAACTTGTTCTTTGATTAATAGGATTAATAAATATTAATTATAAATAAAAATTAACAAGTGATTCATTTTGTAATGTGAGATGCAAAAAGGATGAAGAGGGATGCTAAATGATATGTAAGGGATGTAGAATGAGACACACAATTACACACATAGGGATACAAATTGAGACATAAAGCTTGAAGACATGACAAAAAGAGGGTGCAAAGACCTCTTTTGCATCTGAGTTTCCTTTCATTTCCCCATTAAAGTCACTTTCCCAAGTCATTTTCATTTCATTTCCATCTAAATTGCAGGGAAAAGATTATGTAGAGTTGTCAAGGCTTTGTGGGGCATTTGGTGGGAGTAGAAAAGGGGAACATTATGATCCTTCAAGATATCTTTTGTGTCCTTTAACACAAAACATAAGATTGCTTGGGTCCCCTCACAAAGATTTTCATTTTCCCCTATTGTTTGAATTGGATTTTTATGTGTGAAGAATTTGTTTCAATGTTTTTCTAGTTATCCATCTACACATCCCAAATTACAAGAAGTATTTGAAATTTAGTGATTGAGACACTAAGGGTTAGAAGTTTTGGGGTTGAATTTTGTTGTATTATTTGAATTAAAGGGGTAGGTTTTGAGTTATTTTGGAAGGGTTTGTTGTTGAATGAATGTATTTCATGGATTCTTATTCTTATTATATAAATTTTTTTATACATAGATTTTGATCTATTTTTTTCTTCCAAAAGATAAAAAATTGTTTACATACCTCTCTCTCTCTCTCTTATTTGTGATTTTTCTCTTATTTTCCTTTCCCTTCTCCTCCTTCCTCCTCTTTTCCTCCCTCTTCTTCTCTTTATTACACTTACTCTTCCTCTTGTTGATATCACACTTATACCAAGACACGAGCATCTTATACCAAACATTCATCAACCACAAGAAAAACAATAACATATTAACTACAAAACATGGAAGACAAGATTTACGTGGAAACCCTTTTAGGAGAAAATCACAAAACTTCTCTTTGTAAGCACCAACCTACTGTTAGAAATGTTTGTAGGCACCAACCTACTATTACAAATATTTGTAGGCACCAACCTACTAGGGACACCAATCCCCACTAGTACAAATCCTGGTAGGCACCAACCTACTCTTACAGATCTTCATTAACACTAATCTATTGAAGATACCAATCCTCATCACTAAGCACCAACTTAGCAAGAAACGCTAATCTCTTACATATCTTCATAGACACCAATCTAGTTGAGACACAAATACCCACCTCTAAGCACAAAATTGGAAAGAGACACTATTATAGAATGTTTCCCCTACAGACAGGTGAAGCCTCCCTTGGATTCCTAGACCCCTATTACCAAGACAAAAAAGTAAAAATGGTTGTTATATTCCTTTTAGATATAATTCAGTTAACCAAACAAGAAGAAGGAAAGTGTGACATACCTTATTCCAGTGATTGTCCTTGATGCTCCAACCTTGAGCTTGATTCCTAAGCTCCTTAGGACAGATGGAATCCTGCAAAGAACAACAAAGATACCTTTCTTCCACTCTATATAATTAACCAAACAGATCTACCTATGAAGATTGTATGACAATAGACAAGTAAATGTGAAAGTAAACATACTTGAAGGAAATAGACCAAGTATATTAATTTTAGAACCCAAAAGAAATAATTACAATTTGAGTTTTAAGATGCATCAAATCCTCCAGGCTCTCTTCATCCAACCTTTGCGTGAACAATGTAAGATCAAAACAAATATGTTATTACTGATTTCTTCCTCCCCCTTCACCATGGAAATGCCTTCAATTTATAGTCATGAGAAGTATAACCACCATGAGAAAATGAGGGATATGGATCCTTGAGGTTTGGATCAGATCCTAAGGTGAAGCCTAAGCATGCAGGTTGAACATAACTAACCCAATCTGAGAGAGTTGGCCCATATAATTTGGTGGAGAAGATCCTCATTTTTCTTGAACAAGAATGGCGCTCCCTCATAGTGAGATAAAGGTTGTCATCCTAGCAGTGACGCTCCCCTAACATGACAAAGGGGGTGCCATGGCACTCCCCTAGCATGGCTAGGGGGGTGCTACCCTTCATAAATTCTCAAAAGTAGGTTGAAATTTTCAAGTAAAAGGTGTGTTTCTGCTAGCGGGAAAACCCCCCCTATGGATACACCAAGGTTTACAATGTAGGAAGATCAATAACCATTTAAAAGTCTCCTACTTCTCTAACTATCCCAAACATACCCTAGACTTATGCAAGAAAAGTAAAATGTGAAGGATTAGGTAATAGTACCTTTACTCCGTGTCCGGTGACGATCCTCTCACGCTTGAAGGCTTCACTGATTGCAAAACTCCTCCCAAGGTTGGCCTGCATTCAAGGATAGACACACAAGAATCTACAAGAATACATTTCATACATAAATAAGGGTTAGATGTTAGAATAAAAACATAAATCAAATGCAAACATTCGACACATCATGTTTTGGGAAAGGAAAAGTACTTCTTTTATTGATAATCCAATGATCACTTACAACCAAAGTCGGCTACTGCTCCTCGAACCTGGTCCGGGCTCCTCTTCACCAAGCTCCAAGTGCACCTCCGTGTGTCTTTCTCCTCTCAACATTTTTCTTGGGAAATGAAATGGGTTATGATGGAGGAAAAAGGGAAAAATGAGGAATTCTGAGGCAATTCTCACAACAAGGCTAGAAATGCTTGGGGCAAGGAGGGGATGTGAAACAAGCATAGTTTCAATGTTATTATGTCTAGATATGGAATGAGACTCCAACACCTCCTTTTATATAACAATATGATGGTTATTCGGTTGGGTGACGGGCTATAGGTGGTGGATTAGTTGGGAAACTACCCAATAGCCCGTAATCTCAACAAATTCCTTTAAATTTTTTATTTTTTGCAACTTTTGCAAGTATACGCGAGCTCTAGTGGTGCAACATGCGTACGCATGCGGGATGTAGTGGTGCAGAAGACGTACGTACACAAACATTATTGGTGCAAGGTGCGTACATATTCAAAAAATGAGTTTTTAAGAAGAGAAACTCAGTGATGGCTTGGCAAAAAAAAAGTAAGTAAGAGGGCCAAATGCCAGGTATGCATGTGTAGAGCAATTTAGGGTTATAACAGTTTCAACTGCCAAACGATGGGGCTTTTCCTTCTAACATGTTTTAGGGGTTGTGGCAATTCTTTTTATGGTTTCGATTGAGTTGCGACACTTATGAAGCATGTTACGACACTTGCGATATATTATGTGTGACAGTTATGATGCTTGCGAGACTTACGACACTTCCGATGTGATGTTTGCACCTATAATGTTCCTGACTTGGATAGTGTAGGAAATGCTGCTAATGTGCCTATAGGATAAATGGTTTACAACATATAAATGATCATACAAATAAAAAATGCGACCAAGAATACAAAGTTTATATTATGATATCTCTACGGAGTACAAACGTCGAATGCGGATGAATAAAATGAATCACTCCGGTAGATCAAATGACAAAAGGATCTTAGTCGGAATACAATAAGAAAACTAAAAGATAATACCTGATAATAGATGAGTACTATGGGTTCAATGGATGAGTTGGAACTGTGGCAGCTCACACGGTAACTGCTGAAAGTCCGAAAAGTTTGCCCTAGTGGCTAAAATTCTTGGAATGGCCTGGAAACTGTCCCAAATGGTGCACCCTGGTCTAGCTTTCAATCCTAATGACTGACTGGACCCTCTTTTGGTGTGTCTCGACCTTAGATGGATCCCCCTGGGGGGAATGCGCCCCTCTCTCATTGGAAAAATGTGCCCTAGTGAATCCACCGTCAGAATCAGTTGAGACGTATCTCAAAATGATCCCCTTGGCCTACTGGGAAATGGTTCGGAAGGGTTTCCCTGGATCTGATCTGATGATCGGTTGGGAACCCTGAATGTGTCCGCCAAAAGTGTCGCACTCCCAACTCTGGAAAATGCACCCCAGATGATTCCTCTATCAGAATATGATGAGGAAATAGGCGAAAGATGTGTCTTACCTTCCTCTCAACTAGGTCGGAGGGGAATCTATAAAATCTCCCTAGATGGGACAAGTCGATCCACTGAACGTCCTCAAGAGCTATGCCTTCACCCTGGATAAGTGTGCCCTTGCTGCTGGACCCTGTGTAGCTGCTGCTGAAGAATGATGGAAGACCTATGTGATCTTCCTGGTGACTAGGGTGTGTCTCTCAACACCGAAATCAACCAACTGGTGTCTTCCTTCTGGAATCCACTAAACTATCTCTCCTGAGATGCACCTCTCTCCTCAATGATAAGTCATAATCTTCATAATGATGAATTAGGTCATTAACCCTTCTCTTATAGATTTTCTAAACCCCAATTCACTGCTAAAACTCTAATTCGTTGTTGACTTCCAAATTTATATTGTTTGTTCTATTTTTAGCTCATAATGGCTTAAAAGTGCTTTTAACCACTTTTAGCTCAATGTCACTTTCTGAACATAACACCTTTGATTGGAGTGACCTCTAGTAACCTTGTTTACCCCTTTTCTGGCCATGGCTATAGTCTAACGGGGCGGTTTAGACCATTAATCCTCCTCTCTGGAGCTCCTACTTGGAAAGGGACATTACAATCCTCCCTTCCTCAAATTGCTTGTCCTCAAGCAATACCAATCTAGGGTGCTGCAACTCCTACTCACTCTCCCAAGTAGTGTCCTCTACTGGAAGCCCTCTCCATTTGATCAAACACTCTCTGATGACCCTGCTCCTTAGTTTTCGCTCCTGGAACTCCAAAACCTCCTCCGAAACCAACTCCAACTGTCCCTCCTCATCCAATGGGGGAAGCTCCTTTGATGTGCTAATGAATGACTACTGCATTTTTGAGGCAAGATATGTGGAACACATTATGAATATTGCTCCCCTCTGGAATCTTTAAGTCATAAGCAACCTCGCCTACTCGACGGATGATCCTGTAAGGCCCATAAAATCTGGGCTTGAGCTTCTCGGCCCCACTCTTCTTTAGAGATGACTATCTGTAAGGTTGGAGTCTCATGAAAACCAAATCCCCAACCTCAAAGCCGCACTCTATCCTATTCCTGTACACACTCATCTTCTGTCGGTTCTGTGCCATCTGCATTTTCTCTTTCAACAACTTGAGAATCTCCTGACTCTCTATGATCCAATCCTTGGCCTTGGGAGCTCTGATCTCCTCAAAAACCAAACCTACCAAAGTGGGAGCATAATATCCGTAGAATGCTCAGAAGGGTGTCATACCAATGGACATGTGGAAAGTGGTGTTGTAGCAATGCTCTCCTAAATGTAGCCACTTTACCCATGTTCTCTGCTCTCCACCTACATAGTTCCTCAAATATCCTTCAACACACATTTTAAAAATCTTGGTCTGCCCATCTGTCTGAGGGTGATAGCTGGTGTTGGGAGTCAATTCTGTCCCCACCAACCGAAACAACTCTCTCCAGAATGTCCCCATGAGACGATTGTCCCTGTCACTAACGATGTTCTTCGACAACCCATGAAGTCTGAAGGCCTCCCCGAAGAATAGCTTGGCTACCTGAACTGTGTTATACTCTATCAATATGCAATAGAAGTGAGCAAAATTGGTCAATCTGTCGACCACTACATAGATATAGTCCTTACCCTGGACCTTGGGTAGGCCTGTGATGAAGTCCATCGATAGAATGAAGTTCGCTCACACAAGAATTATCCAAAATACTTGGAATATAACAAAGTAATCCATATAGGACTATAAATAATATGAGAATAGATAAGATAAGATATAAGATAAGATGATTACAATTGAGAATGAGGGCTTGTTTATATGCCCACGCATGGGTGCCCTTTACCAATAGTCATGTCCTTTGAGACATGACCTTTTATTATTAATAATTATTATTTATTAATTATTATGTTATGAATATCTATGGTATATGTATATTTATGTTCATAACATTGCCTTCCCCTTAAAAATGCTTTGTCCTCAAAGCATACATTATGGAAGACTTATCTCTTGCTCTAGCTAGTAATTATTGTCTCATGCTTCTTCATTATTGAGTTAGTAATCATTGAGGACCGAAGACGATAGGATCTTCGAAGTGTTGAGCATAACTGTCGCATTGTAAAGGAGTCTGCCCATCCTAATTCGATCTTCTGCATGAGGAGTTTATAAGGTTCTTGGAAAGAATTTGATGTATTTCGACTCTCATGATAACTTCTATTTTGAGCATCACTTGTAGTGGAAGTAATATTCTTCGACATACTGGTCATTTGTTTCTGTTGATACAAGGATTGGCTAAAGTATCGATTTTTGGGCATCCTTGCAACTTGATCCTTACTTTGTATACTTGTAGCTTTTTGTTGATTAACTTTTGGAATTGAATTTTCTTCATGGCCCTGGATTGTTTCTTCTTCGACATTTGAAGACCTCTTTACATCAATTGGATTCACATCCTTTTGAGTTGTAAGTTTGATTAGTTCTATATTAATTCCTTTATCCAGAATTGAGACTTTTACATCTAACGACTTCTTTAGTTCCATAGGTTCAGTCATTGTCTCTTTATCGATTATTGATGTTTTGTGATCTAGCTCTTCTTGTAAAGACTTCTTATCATGCTTAAGCCTTTTGATTTGCGTTAGTAAATCTTGATTGTTTCGTTTAATCATAAAAGTTATTCTTTATCTTCTAACTTGTCATCTTTATTTTTTGATTCTAGATTCTCCCTTCTTTCATCCTTTAAGCTTTTAATTTGTTCTAGTAACTTATGATTAAGGTTCCTTAGGCAGGATCTTTCTTCCTCTTTTTCGGTTAATTTCTCTTTGAGACCTTGATTTTCTTGTTCAAACTTTTGAAAACACCGCTTCTTCTCCTTGGACTTCATGATTTTTGCAAGTAGTTTTTGATTATGATTTCTTAGGCGAGAAATCTCTTCATCTTTTTCAATGATGATTTTGTCATATTCTTCTTGTCGATCTTGCAACTTCTGTATTGACTTCTGGTTATCTGGAAGGATCACTTCTGATATGTAATTCAGGTCTTCTGATGATGGAGCTTCTGAAATTGACTTCATTGTAGAATCCTATAATGTGAATTTCTTCTTCTTATAAGAAAATATTAAAAACTTTCTCCTTGTGTTGAAAATAAAAGTACCTAATGTATCTACCCAAGTTGACCCTAGAATTATATCAACACTATCTTGATAGATTGATACGACATTGAATTTAGCTGTGAATTTGTAATCACCCATAGATAGTTGTAGGTTCTTAATGTCATATTTCTCATCGGAAAGACACATGTCATTTTCAATTATATTTGGGTCTAAAACCATTAATTGGTTTGCCAGGTCAACGTTAATGTGATTTTTCCTAGCGGTCGGGCAAATAGTGATGTTGATATTCTTTCCTTGAATAATCCCATTAACTTTTGATAAAGGATCCACATATTTTTTATAAGTAGGGGGAAATCTTCCTTGTTTTTCACCACAAAACCCATTAACTTTTAATAAAGGATCCATTTATTTTTTATAAGTAGGGGGAAATCTTCCTTGTTTTTCACCACAAAACTCCATTATATATATATATATATATATAATTCACCAATAGTCATGATTTATTGAACCGGTTCTAATAATAATACTCTTGTCTCGTTGTATACCTCTCCTTCCAAAATAGATTTACGATGAGGATAATTACGAAGGTTGGTATCAAAATCAGATACCCAATTCAATGTAATTAAATAAATTAGGGCACGGCCATACTTTTCTTCCAGATCGTCATTATGAGATTGAGACACTTCTTCGATTTAATTTGAATCTTTACTCATTCGCTGTGTATGGTGGCACTTTAGATCACGAGCCCGTAGTTATTACAAGGTCTGTGGGAAGTTGAAGTGGGTGTCTGGGTGAGAGACAAGGGTCCGCGGAGGTTGAAGTGGGTGCGCGAGGGTGTATCGGGGGTGAGTCGGAAAGTGACTAGGGTCTAATGGGGTCCGTGAAGAGGTGTGGTGTGACGGGTTAGTTACAGGATGGAAAGAGGGACGGGAGGGAATAGGTTACGGGTGAAGGGAAGAAGGGATAGGATGGAAAAGGGACAGGGATATGGGGTTATGGGGAAGGGAAAAGGGACGGGAAGGCTAGGGGCTAGCTAGTGGTTACGGGGATAGTTAGGGGTTGGAGGTTGTGAGGGAGCGGGGGAACGAGGTTATGGGAGGGAAGGGATGAGAACATGTTACGGGGAAAATTGGAAGGGGATGGGAAGGGACAGGGGAACGAGGATGGTTACGGGACACGATAATGGCTGGAGGAGAGTAGTTTTTTTTTATAAATTTAATATTAGAATTTGTAGTGGATTTTTTTTTATTTTTTATTTTTTATTTTTTAACTCGAATTTATGAACTGTAAATGGCCAAGGGACAAGTCTTGGTCAAAGACCCAAATCAGAGAAACTTTGATAATTTATGTGGCCAAAAGCCCAGTCAGAATGGCCCTGGTAAGAGCGTGGCCAAAGGCCAGGATCAGACTTTCTCTGATACCAAATGAGACGAACAAAGTTCGCTCACACAAGAATTATCCAAAATACTTGGAATATAACAAAGTAATCCATATAGGACTATAAATAATATAAGAATAGATAAGATAAGATATAAGATAAGATGATTACAATTGAGAATGAGGGCTCATTTATATACCCACGCACGAGTGCCCTTTACCAATAGTCATGTCCTTTGAGACATGACCTTTCATTATTAATAATTATTATGTTATGAATATCTATGGTATATGTATATTTATGTTCATAACACTCCACCTACATAGTTCCTCAAATATCCTTCAACCCACATTTTAAAAATCTTGGTCTGCCCATCTATCTGAGGGTGATAGTTGGTGTTGGGCATCAACTCTATCCCCACCAACCGAAACAACTCTCTCCAGAATGTCCCTGTCACTAATGATGTTCCTCGACAACCCATGAAGTCTGAATACCTCCCCGAAGAATAGCTCGGCTACCTGAACTGCGCTATACTATGTCAGTATGGCATATAAGTGAGCAAACTTGGTCAATCTGTTGACCACTACATAGATATAGTCCTTACCCTAGACCTTGGGTAGGCCTGTGATGAAGTCCATCGATATACTTTCCCATTTCTGCTCTGGAATGGGGAGTGGCTGAAGTAGCCCTGCTGGAAGAGCATGCTCTGAATTGTTATGCTGGCAAGTCACACACTCACTGACATGTCTCATAACATCCTATTTGAGGCACTTCCATGAGAACCTCTTCCTGACTCGTCTATAGGTTTTGAAAAACCTCTTATGGCCTGCTAGTGGTGAATCATGAACTATTGTGAGGATCTTCTTCTTGAGCCATGAATCTGGCACCAAGTAGACTATGTCCTTGTAGAATATGACATCGTCATTGACCCCATACCTGTCATCCTGTATCTTCCCATCCATAACCTCACAAACAAACTTGTCCTTGGAATATTCCACTAACAAGTGGGATTTCCAGTCTGTTGAAATCTCCATCAAAGAACATGTCCCAGGTCTCCTCGATAGTGCATCATCCACAATGTTCTTCTTCCCCTTGACATACTCTATGTCAAAGTCAAATTCCTGTACCTTCATCACCCATTTTTTTTGGTGCTCACTGAGGTCCTTCTGCTCAAGGAAATACTTCAAGTTGTTGTGATCTGTCTTGACCACGAATTTGTTGCCCACCAAATATTGCCTGAATTTGGTCAAGGCATGCGTGATTGCCAACATTTCCTTGTAACAAATGGAGTACAACCTCTCAAGCTGACTGAGCTTCCTACTCTCAAATACAATGGGGTGTGCTCCCTGCATCAAAACTACCCTGATACCCTTGTTGGATGAGTCACACTTTAGTACAAATGGCAAGGTGAAGTCTGGTAATGCCAACACTGGACAAGTGCCCATGACTTTCTTCATGTGATCAAAGGATTTCCGTGACTCCTCAGTTCAGATGAAATCCCCATGCTTGGTAAGATCCGTCAGAGGTGCTCCAAGCTGAGAAAAACCTTGGACGAACCACCTGTAATAGCTGCACAGCCCAAAGAAAATCCTCAACTCTATCATGTTCCTAGGTTTTGGCCAATCCAGAATGGCCTTGATCTTCTCTTGGTGCACCAGTACCCCTTGTGCACTGATGATGTGGCCCAAGTATAGAAACTCTGTCATACCAAACTCACACTTGGACTCTTTGGCATATAATGACTGCACCTCCATGATGCTCAATACCTCATCTAGGTGCCTCATGTGCTCTTGCCATGTCTTGCTGTAGACCAAAATGTCGTCGAAGAAAACCAAGAATGATTTCTTCAAATGATCTCTGAATATGTGGTTCATGCAAGACTGGAATGTGGTGGGTGCATTGGTTAGACCAAATGGCATAACTGAGAACTCGAAATGTCCAAAGTGGCATCAAAATTCTATCTTCTCTATGTCTTTCTCTCAGATGTTGATCTGATGATACCTAGAGCGTAGATCAATCTTTGAGAAGAACACTGCCCCATGAAATTTATCCATCAATTCGTCAATGCACGGGATAGGATACTGGTTCTTGATGGTTTTCTTGTTCAAGGCCTGGTAATCAATGCACATCCTCATGGTGCCATCCTTATTCAGAACTAAGACAACTGAAGAGGCGAATGGGTTGCTGCTCGATCTGATGTTTCCCATCACTAGAAATTCCTTGATTTCTTTCTCTATCTCATCCTTGAAACTCCTAGGATGACAATAGGGGGGTGTGACCATAGGTTTTCCCCCCTCCTCCAAATCAATGGTGTGCTCAAACCCCTTGTCAGGTGGTCTCCCTGGTGGAATCGACCAAAAAACATGTTGATGTCATCCGAACAAATTCCTAATCTTTGTATGATACTGTTGTTGACCCTCAAAATCCTTCTCCGTAGTGATAAATCACTTTGTGGCATATGCTACCTCCCCATGCTTGAATATACTCTTCATCCTCTTGGTTGAAACTATTATGGGTGCTCCTATTGACATACCTCTCAGAACAACCTTCTTCCCATCACCGTCTCTGAACCCCATATCCAAGGTTTGGTAATTGGTCGTGATTTTTCCCAAGGTGATCATCCACTGGACTCCCAACACCACATCTGTGTTAGATAGGTCAACCATATAAAATGTGTCTCTCACTGTGTAGTTTCCTAACTTTATCTCGAAGTCTGGAACTCTATCTAGACACTCCACTGTGTGGCCATCTGCTACTACAACATCAAACCCCTCAAACTTCTCTGTCTGAAGTGCCTGTCTCGATACCAATGACACATCAATGAAGTTGTGGGTGGCCCCACCATCTATCAGGGTGATTTCTCGTTGCCCCTGAATAGTCCCTCTTATCCAGAGGGTATCATACTTGGGAACACCAGAAAGGGTCACTATGACTCCTCCCTTTGCTGGTTTTCATCTGTTAGCCTGCTCAGGTGGCTGTGGAACTAAAAGAGGGTGGGATCCTTCCGGTGTCGGTGGTCTATGGGGGTCTGCTCCTCTGCTTGTGGTGACTCCTCCTTTGATCTAGTGGATCCACTGTCTTGCTCCTCCTCCTCACTGTCCACATTGTCTGCTGCCACCTTAATATAATGAATCTCTCCCTTTCCCATGCACCTGTGGCCTGGGACCCAAGGGTATCTATAGTTGGATCAAAGCTTCTTCCTCATAAGCTCTTGCCTCATCTCATCATCCAGTTTCTCCTTGCCCTTTCATTCTCTCTGGAATGGATTCCTATCTCGATCCTTCTGGGGTATGAAGGGTTTGGAAAAGGGTTTAGTCTTTGGCACTAAGTCTGCCAAATATCGAGTGCATAGGATGGCATCCTACAAGGTGGGTGGCCTGTATGCCTTCACCCGTCCTCTCAAAGGTTCTATGAGCCCCTCTATGAATAGCATGATCAGCCCGAGCTCTGATATATCTGTCACTGCCATGGCTACTAGCTGAAACTCCGTGATGAATGCCTCTGCTATGCTAGTTTGTCTCAACTGGGCTAGATCTCTGAAGTGGATCTCGTGATCCCTCCTATCAAACTTGTCCATGAGTTTCTCCATGAACTCCCTATAGGAGGTGATGCGACTGTGACCCAATGTCACCAATCCATGATGCCACCACTCATGTACCTCACCCTCTAAGTGTAAGGTGGCGAAACTGATGGCCTCTGTCTCGGTCATCTGGTTGAGCTTGTAGTATGTGTCTAGCTTTTGTACCCAAGCTATGGCGGTGCAGTTGGATGATCCTTCGAAAGAAGGTATGGTGATTTTACCAACTTTTCAGATGAAATCAATGTTATGCCCCTGCTACTACTGTGGTCCTCCTCTCTGTGGCTCTCTAGGGAGGTTCCTAAATCTGAGCCCAAAATACTCGACTAGGGTCATGTATTAATGGATGTCATGGCCCAATGTTGCATACTCCCTCTTGTACTCTGCAATGTCCTTTGCATGAGTGGGAAACCTCTATGCTATCGTTAGCTGTGCTTCTTCTAGGGGTGCCCCTTGGAAACTGGGAAGCAAAGGTCTGGGAATACTACTCTAAGAGGTGTATGTGCGAGTAGGAGACTGGGGTCTATTTCCTACCCCAAAGTTCCCCTATGCTTCATGTGGGGCTTGTGTGCTTGGGGTGCCCACTATAGCCAATCTATCAACCATCTGTGCCAAGGACTGGGTCATGGCTCGTTGACTAGATACCATATCGTTGATAACCTACATGAAGGCTTCCTCTGGCTCCATGGGGGCCTTACCATTGCCTCTGGTCATTCATATCTGTCACCTAGAATCCTCTCAACGTCGCACTCAGCCTCACACTCTTCCCTTCTCTCTGCTTCCCTGTGCGCCTCTTCCTCTTCCTCTGAGATGGGAGGGAAAGGATGAAAGTCAGGCCTAGAACTTCTTTCCTTACGCCTGTTGTAAGTGACATATTCGTCACCTATGTGCTCACGACCCTCTAGGTCTTCTGCTTCACTCATCGTCTTTAGTCATAGGCTGACAGGACTAAAGATATGATACCACTGTAATGTTCCTGACTTGGGCTAGTCTAGAAAATGTTGCTAATGTGTGTGTAGGATCAATGGTTTACAACATATAAATGATCATACAAATAACAAGTGTGACAAAGATTGCAAAGTTTATATTATGATATCTCTGCAGAGTAAAAATGATGAATGTGGCTAAATAAAATGAATCACTTGGCTATATCAAATGATAAAAGGATCTTAGCTAGAATACAGTAAGAAAAATAAAATATAATACTTGATAATATATGAGTTCTACGGGTTCAATGGATGAGTTGGAACTGTGGAAGCTCACACGATAACTATTGAAAGTCCAGAAAGTTCGCCCCAATGGATAAACTTCTCAGAATGGCCTGGAAACTATCCCAAATGATGCACCCTACTCTAGTTCTCAGTCTTGATGACTAAACGACCCCTCTACTGGCATTTTTGGACCCCGGATGGATCCCCTTGAGGGAATGTGCCCCTCTCTCATTGGAAAAATGCACCCTAGTGATTCCACCATTAGAATCAGCTAATATGTATCTCAAAATGATCGCCTTGGCCTACTGGGAAATGGGTCGGAAGGGTTTCCATGGATCTGATATGATGATCGGCCAGGAACCCTGAATGTGTCTGCCAAAAGTGTCACACTCCCAACTCTGGAAAATGCACCCCAGATGATTTCTCCGTTGGAATCTGATGAGGAACTAGGTGAAAGATGCACCTTACCTTTCTATCAACTAGGTCGGAAGGGAATCTATGAACTCTCCTTGGATGGGACAAGTCGATCCAATGAACCTCCTCAGGAGTTGCGTCCTCACCCTGGATAAGTGGGCCCTTGCTGCTGGACCCTGTGTAACTCCTACTAAAGAATGATGGAAGACCCATGTGATCTTCCCGGTGATTAGGGCATGTCTCTCAACACCGAAATCAACCAACTGGTGTCTTCCTCCTGGAATCCACTGAACCATCTCTCCTGAGATGCACCTCCTTCCTCAATGACAAGTCATAATATGCATAATGATGAATTAGGTCGCTGACCCTTCTCTTATAGCTTTTCTAAACCCTCATTCACTGTTTAAACCCTAATTCGCTGTTGACTTCCAAATTTAGCTCGTCTGTTCTATTTTTAGCTCATAATGGATTAAAAGTGCTTTTAACCACTTTTATCTCAATGTCACTTTCTAAACATAACACCTTTGACTGGAGTGACCTCTAGTAACCATTTTTACCCCTTTTCTGGCCATGGCTATAGTCTAATGGGGCGGTTTAGACCATTAAGCCTCTTCTCTAGAGATCCTATTTGGAAAGGGAAATTACATACATGCGACACTTAGAATGTGATATTTGGGATGCATGCGACACATTATGTAAACATTGAATTTTTATGTGTAATGGATTGCCCTCCAAAGTGTAAAGTCAAGAGAGGAAACTAATGGCTGAAACACTTTATAGATTCTTCAATGCAAGGATAGTGGATTAAGAGAACTGTAAATTCTAACCTTGTACAATATCTACTGCAAACTGATATTTAGAAAAGAACAGAAAAGATACAATGGAAAATACAAACATTACAAAAAGATTTTTCACCTGGAAACCCAAACCGGGAAAACTAGCATATACTATACTCATACATTGTGTTACATTGTTTACAATACAATATACATATAGGAGCCAGCGGAATCCAAAACCCTAACCCAATGACCTGGATTATTCCAAAACCCTAATTCCTTAATTGGAAATAGAAAACCATCAGAAAAAAACCATGTGTCGAAAAAACCACCTAAATATCATGTGGTCCCGGAAATATGTCGTCCCGGTGTGAAATTTTTTTTCGGGGGCACTGCTCCCGAACCCTCGCACGGGGGGCTCCACTCCCTGAGGGGGGGCTTAGTGGCCCCCCCTCTAACCCCCCTGCGCGCCCGACGCAGACACTCAAACACTACTACTCGTGAAAATAATATAACACATACCCAACAAGAACTTGGTAGAAGCTGCAAACAGTCATAAAACAATATCAATATATATTTCATTCCCGAGGAAGGAATACCTATGCTTAGAATATAAATGACTCAGAGCATGGCCATTGACCAATACACTGCGGATCCATGATGATATTGACTAAGGAGATGGCCACTAAAGATACAATGTGGATCCATTTCTCCATGACATGACCAGATCGCAGCCACAGAAGAATACACAGTGGAGCTACGATATGACAAGAAGATAGCCACATAAAAATACAAAGTGGATCTGTGTATACCCGTTAAATGATTTCCATCGCAACCTGGGAAGATCACTTAACCCATGGTATTTGTCCCAATCCCAAAATAGTATGATTATGTCCATGTGAATAATTGTTTTGATGTCGAACATGGTAGAAACCGCTTGATTACCGATCATTGATGTATATCGTTAACAAGTGTGAGGGAAATCACCAACGATGTCAATGAATCCAAAGGTACCTATAGTACATACCAATGAATGTGAATAATGAGTTGAAGTCGAACATTCTTGGAATCAATCAATCATGGGTAATTGATGTAAACCCTCTGTTGAAAGCGAGGAGGTTTGTCATTGAGGCATGCAAGTTCCAAGGTACTGTTGTGTTTCTAAATCTAATCCCTCTATAATGTGATGAAGTCGACAAGAAAATGTTTGTTGAAGGAGGGCCTTGATGTATCCCCCATCATCGACACAAAACGATCATAGGAAAGTGATATTAGATGGTGAATATGGACTGACACACAAATGGAAATTTGTAATACTGTATATGGTTGACCTGAAGTGAAAAAATTCCCTTGAATATTATGAGGCACGACAAAAAAACTTGGCATCTTTCGACTCGTCTGGGAAATGGACCAAAACACAATGCGATGATGACTGGGGTACTCTTAAGTTGAGCCGAAGGAGTAATAAGAATCATGGGATTGGTATGACTCAAGGGAGAGTAAATTAACCAAATGTAAGGTGAGATGCGAACACGTGCCATGTTCAAGGGCGACAACAACAACTTCCTTAAAGGTTTCAAGACACTTGACCCACTTCCTTCAATTTCCCCCCCATCTAGATAGATGATTACCTCTTTCTTGTTTATCGAGCTTGAGGAGGACAACAAGTGCTCGATATAACTCACCTTTGGTAAGTTCCTCTTCATATGTTTAACGAACTTGAAGAAGTAAGGGTTCATCCCCATATGGGCCCTTTAATGTATGATTTTACGAGTCGAGAGTAGGAAAACTCGGTTGTTTTTCATGTTTAGGGAGTTTGAAAATAACTTAAAGAAAACTCCGTAGGTGTTCTTTTTCATAAGTTCAGTCTCCAATGCTTGAAAAAGAATAAAATAATGCGAAGGAGAACCCTTCTAACCAAAGTGGTCAGAGTATTCCTTTTTCCTAGTTAGTCTATTGGGACCGAAAAAGGGTTAAACTATCACCCAACACACAACTCTTCATGACTTTTATCGATCTTGAAGAATGACGAAGCATGCTCAACTGGATTGCAAGGTTACCAAAAAGTCTCTCTCCATATGTTCCTGCATTAAAAATACATTCTATGAAAAAATTCATCCACAATCCTTTAAAAAACCAACTAAAATTATGGAAAAATATCAAATAAAATGAAATTTCGATGTGAAAAAGGTTTTAATAAAAGTAGTTGCGAAGTAGTTAAAAGTAATTTGGGTGAAAAATCTAGTTCATTTGACTTTACACTTTCACCTACCTCTTTTACTTGGAGTTTTTCCTATTTGTACCATTTTTTCCGGTGTTTATTGTGGGAGATTCAGGCCATCATTTGTTATTCCGTCTGGACTAGATTAGAGATCTGATCCTCCTCTTTCTTTTCAATGTTTTCATGTTTGTTTTTATGCAAGTTTTGGCTATTTTTGGGATCTTTAGGAACCTCAATTGCACCCTACTAGGGTGGCACTCCCCTAAGGCATCGGGGGGGGGGGTGCCATCTCATATCTTTGTGCCTTGGTGCCTTTGACTAGGGAGCACCAACGCTCTGTAATATCTTGTAGGGGGTCGCCAGGGACAAAACACAAAAAAAATGCATGGTTTTACTATTTAGGAAATCATTTTTGGACTTGGGGAGTTTGACTAATGATATTAAATGTTGATTTGCAGGGATTTCGATAGCCAATATGCTCAAGTGGAAGGAAAGCGAACAAAAAAATGATGATTTCACTGCATTGCATGACCCTCAAGCTAGGGTAGCACTCTAGAATTGTGGTTTATTGAAAATTTTCAAGATACTGAACATGCGAAAGGAGACACTTCTCCTTGAGCATCTGATTGTATTATGGGATGATGATGAGCAGGATTTCCGAGTGGGATCTCATCTTTTAGAGATCAAAATCGAGGATGTGTACTTTCTTATGGGGCTCTCTAGAAGGGGAGCACCCATCATCTTATCCAAACAATGTGCCACTCCATTGCAGACCGATGACTACATAGCACGGTTCTATATGTGGGGATTCCACAAGGAAAGTGGCACGATCTTCATTAAGGATGTGAGAGATGTTCCATTACGAGCTATCCTCTTTACCATTACCAAACTGACAGGAAGAAACAATCCTCATCTAGCTTCCAAATCACATATGGCATACGTAGTTGAGTGCCTTGAGCCGAAGATCTTCAATTGGTGTGCATGATTTCTAGCAAATGACAAAGATCAGATTTCCAGTTGTAGATTAGGGAGGCAGAAACAATTTGGGTATGGATATTTCTTGGTATCGTTCTTCCTAGAATGAATACCCCTGATGCAACCATAGATTTCTTTGATAGAGCATCTGATATCTGAGCCTCATATGGAGAATGAGACTTCATCATTTTCTTTTACTGCTGATTTATTTGCATGGTGGATGAGGTAGATCATTATGATATATGACTATCCTTACGCTGGGATGGAATTCAAAGGTAGTGCGGATTTAATTCTCCCTGAAGGAGCATAGTGGGATGCATCAGGTAGATTTGAAAACATGACCTTGCAATTTTTTTTTTTTGATTTTTTATAATATATGTTTTTTTTATGGTACAAAGAGGGATATGAACATGTTTGTTTTTCATCATGCAGACAGAGGGATGGCCCACCCAGCTGGAATATTTCCATTTGGACGACACATTGGTGCTCAAGTATCAATAGAGGTAGGTGGCGAAGCTGTAAGACTCCGCGATGTAGAGATAAATCTCAGGGGGATTACCATGGGTGTCCCTTCTATGAGATTGTGAGATGTACCTTATCACCTGTAGAGGCACATAGTGGGTGTACCAGAGAGTCTTAGCCATCCACTGCGATGAGTAGCTAGGGAAGTGGTGTGTTACTGTGAGCATAGCATAGTATAGGGAAATGATTAAGGTTTCCTATAGTTTTACTATGATGATGTACAAGCATAGTAGCCCATATTTTGCCTCTCTATGTACTTTTTGGACGATCTCATGACACACTTTTGCTAATTATATATATATATATATATATATATATGGGTTTTGTCTCAACTACTTATTTTGAATGATGTGATGTTTTTATATTTTATGTTTTCATTTTATGATCTTGAATATTCATCTATGTGTGAGATGCCAATCCAAAATGTAATTTGCAAATGAATATGTAATGACATTAAGTTCTCTCAGTACGTGTTGGTGTTCTATGTAAGTAATTTTTTTTTCGATATGACAAACCCTCAAGTAGAGACATAAAAAAATTGGATTGAGTATGGAATAAATGCGATTAAGTTGACAAACCACAAGTTGGGAATCGAGACTAATGATTATTCGAAATATGTCAATAGAGGAAGCCTTTGTCAAAATTCCAATAAGAGTGTGATATTCCGCAACATTATTGGTTGTAGGTCCAAGACAGGTCCCTCCTGAGCTTACCAAATCACCATAATGGTAAATGGTCCAAGCTATAGAAGATAAGTTCTGGGTGTGTCGGCTAGCGCCATATGCAAATCGAAAATGCATAGGGAAGGATGCTGACATCTGCGCATTCAAGAAAAAAGTCGGGTATAAGTAGCTAAGGATGAAACAAAACCCTTACACATAGAAAAAAAAGACACACCAAAACAAATCATATGGTACAATAATGTACAGAGCACACATGCAATATTTTCTAAGCATAATACTTTTTCAGGTAGATCTTGTTGTGAGGTTCACCGAGAGGGATTCCATCATAATCAACTAATTCGTAGGCACCTCTTTGTAGCACATGTTTTATGATGCAAGGTCCATGCCACATAGGCTATAATTTCCATGCTCCAGGTTTATCATTGTCTTGTTCAAAGACTAGGACCAGATCTCCTTCTGCGAATAGGTGAGGTCGGACAGACTATCATATTGGGTCTTTATGCATTTTTGATATCTATTGTTAATGAGAGTAGCATCACGATGGGTTTCATCCAACTTTGTTAGATATATTGAATGTTCTTCTTCAATAGAGGTATTGGGTAGGAGCTCTACGACTAGCTTTAGAGATGGAACCTCACATTCAATCGACAACACCGCTTCTAACCCATATACCAACTGTAAAGGTGTGAATCTAGTGGCAATTTTAACCGAAGTCTGATAGGCCCGGAGTGTCAAGAAAAGTTACAAATGCAAATTGGTTTTGTTCACCCCCACCATGCATTGAAACATAGTTTTCATAACCTTGTTGATGGTTTCAACTTGTCCATTGACTTGAGGATAGTAAGGGGATGAGTTTTCATGTCAAAAACCCAACTTGGTATGCAATTCACTCATCATATGATTTTGGAAATGAGATTCGTGGTTAGTTAGAATAGATCGTGGGACTCCAAATCTAGTGATGATGTGATTAAATATGAAAAGTGTTGTAGTTCGACCATCGTTTATAAATGTAGGCATAGCCTCAGCCCATTTACTGAAATACTCAAGTGCGACGATAATATAACTATGCCCCCCAATTGAGGTAGGATTACATTGCAATACCCCATTTCACAAAGGGGTCGATGGCGATGAAATGATGGAGAAGAGATGGGTGGCTACATGCTTTTTTCTGAAAGATTTGACAGGGTGGGCATTTTTTAACAGCCTCAATGCAGTCTTTGAAAATGGTTGGCCAAAAATAACTGACACGTAATATCTTCTGGGTTGTAGCCATCCTAGAGATATGACCTCCATAATCTCCTAGGTGACAGTCATTTAAACCATGCTCAACCTCTTCATGGGTCAAACAACGTCGTAGAATAGTATCGATACCATGACGTTATAAAATGTCGCCAACAATGAGGTAGTATTTTGAATGATGTCTAATACTATGTCTTTCGTCACGTGAAATACCTAGCTGGAAGCATTGGGTCTGGAGATATAAAATAATGTCTCCATACCATGGGTTAGACATACTGATAAGGAACAATGAATCATCCAGAAGGGAACCATTGGGGCTAGTTTCATCGTCGGTATGGGGAAGATCACAAATTAATTCGGAAAAAAACCAACAATTTTTTTGCTTTGGATTTGGTGAAGTTGAGATCAAATTCCCGAAGAATGACAATCCATTTTGAATATTTTCCCCCAAGTACTTGATGAGTCAATATGTGGTACATGGGGTTCGAGTCAACAATAACCGTGGTAGTGTGAAGTAATATGTAGTGTCTAAATATTTTTACAATGATGACCACTGTCAAATCTAACTTCTCAACACGAGAATATCGAAGTTCAGGACCTGAAAGGCTCTTACTTAAATAAAATATCATATGTTTTGCACCATCGTCGTCCCATTGAACTAACACCATAGCAATAGTGGAAGTGGAGGCGACCAAGTAAAGGATATAATCTATTGTATAGTTAGGGGGGTGTAATAGTGGTGTATGCATCAAATCATGTTTGAGAGCATCAAATGAGCATTGAGAAATTTCATCCCAGATGAAAGGGACATCCTTTTGCATCAATCTCATGAATCCTTTCGTAATTTCTGTGTAATTGTAGATGAAACAATGTAGAAAGTTTTTCTTCCCTTGCAAACTTTGAAGTTGATTATGGTTGTTGGGAGGAGGTAAAATGAGGATAGCTTTCTTTTTAAGGGATCCACCCTAATCTCGTCTTTGGATACCACGAAGCCTAAGAATCTTCCTAATTCGACAACAAAAACACATTTGTTGAGATTTAAACGTATGTTATAATGCTAAAATCTAAGAAATATCTCTCTTAGATGACCAATATGATAGTTTTGATGAGCCGAATGAGTTGGAAATTCATTGAGGTAGGGATCAACAATATGCTCCAACATGACCCACAGAAAAGTGGCTCCAACATTTTTAAGGCCAAAGGGTAATTTATGATATGAGAAAGTCCCCCATGGGAAGATGACGATTGTTTTGTGTTGATCAATTGGTAGGATATCTATCTGGTTATATCTTGAGAAGCCATCCATAAAAGAGAAAATTACGCTTCTGACACAATTATCGATAATTTGGTCGATGAAGGGTGTAGGGTAATTATCTTTCGGATAAGCCATATTGAGATCCCTATAGTCGACACAAAATCGAATTGTCCCTTGTTTATTTGCAACTGAAATGACGTTGGAAACCCATTCGGTTAGAGGTACGGGGTAAATGAAACCAAATTTCAATAATTTTTCTACTTCTGCCTTTATTGTCGAAGTTTTCTTAGGATGAACAAGGAGAAGTTTCTGTCGTACGAGTTTAGCTCCAGGGAAAATTTTAATTTCATGCACAACGATCGTAGGGTCAATCTTTGGAATTTCTTCATAGCTCCAGGAAAAAATATCGTGGAATTCTTTACACAAGATGGTGTAGTTTTCAATTTCTTCAGTTGAACAATTTGCAACTAGTTGTATGTTTTCCACAACACCTTCTTTTTATGATATGTTTACATTGATGTTTTGCGATATGTTTCCTAAATTTACTTCAGAGATCGTATCTTGAGTGAGTATTAAAGATTGAGGATATTTGAAAATATTAGAGGGAAAGATAGCTTGAAAATATTTCTTGATTTCATCCAAACTGGGAAGAAAGGATGAGCGATGGTGGTTATTATCCCATGATGACTCTTCGATATTAAGCATTTCCATAATGGATTCATCGGATGGAAAAATACGTAGGATGTAATCAAAGGTCAAGGTTAAGGAATCTAACCAAGTTGGTAATGAATAAGAATTATACGCCACCATATGTTGGTCATTGGATGAAGGAGAGGCAGATTGAATGGATTCATATTCGGCTTTGGGGGGGACTAAGTGGCATAGTGTCACCTAGTGTATCGAATTCTAAAGGACTAGGTATGATCCAAGGATCATATGATTCGAGGGATTGATGTATCGTTGTCGAAATCATATTTATCATTGTGATATGATGCAAAATTTGAGGAACAGGTGCAGGGAAAGTTCCCATGAGCGAAGAATATTCCAGTAGACCTACCCCTACACTTTCATAAGTAATCTTTAAGTCCCCAAAAAATAAAATATTTTTGGATGTTTGATTGCAATCATCAAGTGTATAATGATCTAACTAATCGATGGTAACTATTTTTCCTTGATGAGGAAACTGGACACATCGACAAAACAAAGAGGCCACAACATTCATAGCATAAAACCTGCTTCTTCCAAGCAATAAGTTATAATCTAAAGGAGCTTCGACTACTTCCACATCGACATAAACAATTTCCCCCCTAGTTGAACGACTAATGATTTCAATAGTCCATGAGGTATGAAACCTCTTCCATCAAATTCTTTCAACATGGTATGAGATTGATTAAGACCAGGTGATTTAAGACCTTTCTAACAGGCTAAGGACATGACACAAGTTAATGCTCCTTCATCCAATATAGTGCAATGAATGTGTTGATTGTGAACAACAAAATCGATCTGAAACGCAATTTGGTGAGAGATCCTTGATTTATAATTGTCCAGGTTAAATGTGATATTATTGGATGACTTGAGATATATAGCTTCAATGGCCACCAAGAGAGTCCTATGATGACTAAGGAAATTTTGCAGCACTTCGAGAGCTGACATTGCACAAGGTGCTTGGGCCAAATCTTTAACAATGTTGTAGTTTTGGGAAGCATGAGAGTTGGGATTAAAGGTCAACTTTAAAATAGTACTCTTGGGTGGACATAATATAGAGTCAAAGGTAGGTTTCTCAATCTAGAGAGGTCCATATGGAGGGGTAACAGAAGTGGAAGGTGGATCAATCACGGTTCCATTTGTTACACTTTATTTATTGGTTTTCCCTTGAGGTGTGTCATATGTCATAGTTCTAGTGGTCAAATATACACTGTTGGACATATAAATATGTGCACTTGAGGAAGCATCCTCGTTAGGAGGATGACTTGGGTTTCCTCCTTGCGGAGGTGCAGGATTTTGTGCAACCAGTGACTGCTACTGTTGAGAAGGATGTGTCAAAACAATGGGTTGGTAATTTCCTTTAAATAATTTGATACTTCTTCACGGTGGGGATAGTCTCTTGTGTAATTATCTTCAACACATATGAGATAGGGAAATTTCTGTTTGTGGTGTGGTTGTTTTTTTATCAATAGGTGGTTGTTCTTCTTTTTTTTGTATTTTCTGTTTGATTAGTACTTTTCTTTTCCCCTTTAGATTTTTGTGGTGAAGTAGACTGAACTGCATTTACTTCAAAAATTTTATTTGGGGGGGAATTAGATGGGATAAAATTATGTATTGTAGTTGGGGTAGAGATTGAATGATTTGTAGTCCTGTCCACTGTGAGGAAGGTTGATTTTTGACAGAACTGATAACACCATCAGAATGAGCGGTAGATGATGGCTTGGATGGATTGGTTGATGTATGAGGAGCATTTGTGATCAATTCGTATAAAGTACCCAATTGGGAATAAACTAAATCTAGATATTGGGCATGAGCAATAGCTTCATATTCTATAACTACGCCTCCCATTGCTACATCACGAGCAATAGGTGGTAACAAGGATTTTGTGAACCATTCTTCCAACAACTGGTTTGGGATGGTAGCTTTGATCAACCATATTTGTTGTCTCCACTCATGAATATGATTGGAAATGTGTATAGAGTTATTATGACGAAGGGAGTTAAAAAGTTTCGTTCCAGTTTCATATCTTATTGGCAGTTGAAAATGGGTGAGGGAATCCATTGCAAGTGAATTGAAATCTTGAAAAGATTTTCATTGCAATTCGATGTACCATTTTGTTGCAGAAACCATAAGAGTACGTTGGAAAAGATGCAAACTAATAGATTCATCCATCAAGGAGTTTGATGAACACCAAATATGAAATGTCATGACATGATTATTTAGATTTTCTCCAGGTTTACTGTCAAATTTTGGAATATCCGACGGTAACTTGGAGAGAATTACTAGCCAGAAAGGTGAGTGCAAAATGGGATCATTTTTCAATCTCGAGAGGTCTGGGAGATATAAAGTATTCAAAAGAGGTAACTATTGATTACTTTGAGGATGATACCGGTGAGGCATGGGAACACTAGTAGGACCGTAAATTGGTTGTTGTGGGAAGTAATATCAATATTTTCCTCACATATGTGGCTGTTGCGAATTTTCCCCAGCAAAAGTAGGATTCATTTGTTAGGGAACTTGGGTAAAAAGTGAAGGAAAACCCATTTGACCCTGAGGGGTATAGCTAGTGTAACCCAAGGGAGTATAACCAGTTTGACCCTAAGAAGAGTAACCGATTTGACCATGGGGAGGATAACCAATTTAGCCATGATGAGGGTAACCAGTTTGACCTTGAGGAGGGTAACCGGTCTGAACTTGTGGAGGAAAGATGATTGACTCTGAGGACCCCAAGTGGGATTTGGGACACCTAGGATTGGTTGTTCGTAGTACAGCCCTAAAGGGCTAAGACTTAAATATCCTCTTGGTGGGTTTGGATGAAAAGATCCTCCTTGAGGTGGTGGATTAAAAGATCCTCCCTGAGGTGGTCCCCAAGTTTGTTATGGGTTTTCGAAAAAAGAACTTGGAACTTGGCCCCCTACCATAGATTGGGTAATGACTGGGATGTGTCCCCCAAATGAGGGTTTCCCCCCGATAGGGATTTGTCCACTAAATGAGGGTTCCCCCATAATAGGAATTTGTCCACTAATGAAGGATTCCCCCCCAGTAGGGATTTGTCCCCCAATCGAGACTTGTGGTATGGCAGGGTTTTGCATTCTATGATGGGAAGGTGTCCCAAGAGGATTCTATGGTGTGAATGAAGTTGTTTCTTGAAGAGGCATTATTGGTGTCATTTTCATAGTATTTTGTAAATGAATAGGAATGAAAATACCTGCATCACTCATTATTTTTCTTGAAGTGGTAGTGATATTAAGTGTTGGTCTGGTAGGTTGGTCAGGGTACTGACTTGATGGTCCTGCATATGCACTAGTGGTGATAGATGTATGTGGAGGGATAAAGAGTGGTCGATTCAAATTTAATTTTTTATAAATATCACGACCCGATGGAGTTCTCCATAGAAGACAAACATGAGTTTGATGTGGATCTACCATTTTGGTAGAGTAGACAGGGGTTGTATACTCTTCATTTGTACTGGGTTGTTCTGATTCCATGCCAACTTCTTTAAATGGTCTTGACGATAATCTAGGATAATATTCAGCTATGATATTTCCTGAAGAGTCTACTCAGAGAAGAAGTGGATAAAGAGGGTTGGTCAATGATGAGTTTGCAGAAAGGAAAGGACCTTCTTGACCTATTATGATTGCTACCTCAGGATGTTCAATCAAAGGAGTAGCAACACTCCCTGTGTCTGAATATTTTTCAACTTCTTTATGGAAAGTGTCTTCAGGTGAATTAAGAGGTAAGGGTTTGTAGCCTTCCGGGGGAAACCCTTGCATCCTACATGGTTGACGAAGACCTTTGTCATCCACAGTGCCAATATTAAGGGAAACTAGGGTGAACAAATAACACTCGCTAAAAATCTAGAAAACCAACAAGCAAAACAATAACTTTTCCCAATGAACTTACTAGTTGGTGATGAAATCCAAAATCATAAGAGCAAAGTGAGAAGGGGATAGGATTTAGCAGGTGGACAGATTATGTTGGCGATCTTCTTAACAAAATTACGCCTTGGTACAAGTTCCCTTACGGTTTTACCTACGGTTTACCCTCCAAGGAGCCTGAGTGAGTTTGACCAACGTCTGACCCATGTATAAGAAATACTTCCCTTCATTGTCACCTCATTTATAGACCCTAAATATTATGGTCACTAAGGTTACCAAATAGTAGTTAGCCTCTCGGTGAGTACAATCGACACTCGGGTCCGAACGTATGGGAAGGATATCAAGTTCAAAATTATTCAAGAGAATTGAGGACAAGTAAAATCCAGAGGACCTCGAATGGATTCGAGATTCACCAAGATCTGAGACCAAATGAAAATAACTGATTCTCAGGAAGAACCCCCAGTATACGATTTTTCTGCTACGATTGGTTAAGTTTCAGAGGGATAATCTCTATTTCTCTCCCGCACACGACCTCGTCTTTAACCCTTGTGTGAGAGGGGGATCCCAACTATGCTTATACGAAAATTGGATTTTCTCTCCTTACCACAAGATTCTATGTTTGTCTTTAATGATTTGGAGAGTTAACCTCACAACCTGTTCCAAAGCTTTATTCCTAGTAGACTGTTGGTGTAAATGTCTAAAAAGAAAATTATTCTAGATCAATTTTAATTAATGCTTATTTTCATGGATGTTCGTTACTCAAGGGTGAATGATAGTGAAACTGACGATGTTTTGAGACTCAAATCCAAAAATAAAGTAAAAGGAATGAGATACAATTTTTCTTTTTCGTTAAATTTCTATTTATGGGAAGGAGAAGAGCTACTTTATTTTCGCCACTAACAAACACTCGAAAGAATGGAAAGAATTAATGCAATTTTGTTCCGAAACAAGAATTCACACATTCGCCAAATTATCAAAAATAAAATATTTTTAATTTCCAAGAGCATAATACATATGCAGTTCTGCAAATTCTCTTTGTTTGATTTTCAGATGCAAGCAATGGCGTGCTTCTAATGCTTCACTTTTTTCACTAATAATGAAAAATTTCACAACGGAAATGGCATAGAATAGGAAGAAAAATATCGTCAAAACAAAGATACTCACAAAAGGAATCAAAGAAAACGAAACTTACTCAAACAAAGATCCAAAAAAGATAAAAAAAATTGAGGAAATCACACTCAATAAACTTTGAAAAGTGAGTAACAAGACATTATATCAAAGCTAGGTTGTGGCAAGCAATCAAGTTTCAATTCCTTCAAACAAATTAAGACTGACAAGGAACTGAATGACCAACAAACCATTGCAGGCTCCTCCAATCTGGTAGATAACTGATGAACTTGTGAAACAAGAATCGAACCAATGAAAGGTAAAATAAACCAGTCTCGCAATCTAGGAAGGATTTGCAATCTTAAAAAATATCAATAACAACGCTTTGAACCAAACAAACTAAAAAAAATGGAATATTCATGGGTAAAAAATCCCTGATCAACATAACTGAGCATAACATGGCATACCTGAATATTCTCACAAATATGAGAGGGTGTCACTCATTTCTTCAAGGAGCCAGGGTAGAGTGGTTATCCCTGCAAGGCTTCTGGGGAGCGCTAATCTGACAGTGGTGCCTTGGTGGCCACTGCAGGGGAGAGCCAGTTTTGGGAAAGTTAAAAAAAAATTGAAAAAAGGATAAAAACTCGAGGTGATCCAGTTAGTGGCTCTGTGAAGCTTTCAATAAGGAAAAGGAAAAAAGGGAATTGATTAGAATCAAGCATCAATCAAGACCTAATGATGGGAAAATGATTTATATGATCCAAGGAGAGACTAGTCAAATTCGATTCCTAGCGGAGTCACTGATTTGTATTACAAAATGTTTCCCCTGCGGACATGTGAAACCTCCCTTGGATTCATAGACCCCTATTATCAAGACATGAAAGTACAAATTGCTGGTATATTCCTTTTATATCTAATTCAATTAACCAAACAAGAAGATTGAAAGTGTGACATACCTTATTCTGGTGATTTTCCTTGATGCTCCAACCCCAGGCTTGATTCCTAAGCTCCTTAAGACATATGGAATCCTGCAAATAAAAATAAATATATATTTCTTCCACTCTATATAATTAACCAAATAGATATACCTATGAAGAATGTATGACAATAGACAAGTAAATGTGAAAGTACACATACTTGAAGGAAATAGGCCAAGTATATTAATTTGAGAACCCAAAAAGATACTTACAATTTGAGTTTGAATATGCAACAACTCCTCCAGGCTCTCTTTGTCCAACCCTTGCATGAACAATGTAAGATTAAAATAATGATGCTATTATTGATTTCTTCCCCCCCCTTCACCATGGAAATGCCTTCAATTTATAGTCATGAGAAGTACAACCACCATGAGAAAATGAGGGATATGGACCCTTTAGGTTTGGATCAGATCCTAAGGTGAAGCCCAAGCATGTGGGTCGAACATAACTAACCCAATCTGAGAGAGGTGGCCCATAGAATTTGGTGGAGAAGATCTCCCTTTTTCCTCAACAAGAATGGCAGTCCCCCATAGTGAGAGACATGGCGCCATCCTAGTAGTGGGGCTCCCCTAACATGACAACGTGGGCACCATGGAACTCCCCTAGAATGGCCAGGGGCCTCCACCCTTCATAAATGCACAAAAGTAGGTTGAAATTTCCAAGGAAAAGGTGTGTCTTGATTGCCAAATGATGGGGCTTTTCCTTCTAATATGTTTTAGGGGTTGTGGCAAGTGTTTTTATGGTTTTGATTGAGTTGTGACACTTATGAAGCACGTTACCACACTTACACACTTGTGATAGATTAGGTGTGACAATTATGATGTGATGTTTGCGCCACATGTGACACTTAGAATGTGATATTTTTTATGCATGCGACACATTATGCAAGCGTGGAAATTTTATGTGTAACATATACCAATCTCTTATAGATCTTCGTAGACACCAATCCCCACCGCTAAGCACCAACTTAGAAAGAGACACCAATATCTGAGTTGCACCAACCTTAATTGACTCTGCTTTCTATTTCGACATTCACTAGGTCTTCTTGTTTCTTTTTCCTTTACCATGTCTACTCACTACATCTGCCTTTACCAGGTTTGACCAAAATTTGAATTTTCAAATGACACCTTTTCCAAAGCTTCCTATTTTGGGCCTCTTCCCAAGAACGAGCTTGTGCAACATGCCACATATCCAATTTTGTAAATATGATTCTAAAACTTTTACCCGAGGTACTTTTGTATGTCTCCTCTATCACTCCAAAATCTCAAGGTCTTAAACAACCCAGAAAATAAGTTATAGCAAAAGTACCAAGTTGACTTGTTTGAATTTGATTTGAGGAGCATTCAAGAACACCAAATTCCACATAGCTTATATTTGAAAGTATAGTGACCCAACATCTGATAGTTTTACCACATGTACACCAAGATCTATCTTTCCTCTCTGCAAAATCTTAAGGTTTGAAACATCCCAGAAAATAAGTTATAGAAAAAATTCCAAGATGACATGTTTGAAACTGATTTTAGGAGCATTTAAGAACCCCAACTTCCACAGGGAATATCTCCAAAAGTATATCAAAACAACATATCATAATTTTACCACATGTACACCAAGATCTCTCCCCCGTCTTTGCAAAATCTCATGATCCGAAACATCCTAGAAAATAAGTTATAGAAAAAGTGCCAAGATGACATGTTTGGAACTTATTTTAGGAGCATTCGAGAACCCTCAATTCCACAGGGCATATCTCCAAACGTATAACGAACCAAAATCTGATATTTTTACCATAGCTACACGAATATCTCTCTTTCATCTCTACAAAATATCAGGGTCTGAAACGTCACAAAAAATAAGTTATAGCGAAAGTATCAAGCTAACATGTTTGAAACAAATTTCAAGATAATCGAAGAACCCTAACTTCCACAGAGCATATCTTTGAAAGTATAGTGAACTAAGATTTTAAAATTTTACTACAGGTACACCAAGATATCTCCTCTGTCTCTTCAAAATTGTAGGGTCTGAAATGTCTGAGAAGAAATGTCATCGAGAAAATGCCAGTATGACCTGAAAATGATTTCACAATTCAATCTTTGCTCATCCATTTTTCACATACACACACTTTCTCTCAATGCTTTCTCTTTTTATACTTTTTCATAACCCTTCATGAAGGGGCGTGTCCATTAATTAAATAATTGATTCCCAATACCATTGGAAAATACCTCAAATACCATGGGAAAATACCCCAAACCCATGGGTTTGAAACCACCATTTCACTTTTTAATTTGTCATATGCACCCCTATTTTAATATACTTGTAGAACTATATATATAAATCAATCTTGGAATTGTTGTGTGTATTGTAATGCCATAATATGACATTAATGACATTATTAATCCTTTGACATCAATGGAAATAATTTCAACACCTCTCACAAAACTTTAACCCAAATTAAATTGTAAACAACTAAACCAAAACATAATTGTAATTATGAATTAATTTTAATAGTGTTATTATTAATTATGTTAATCTTTCAAAGTGATAGTTTAGTAGATCAACGATTTTTGAGATAGAATGCACACTACTAAAATTATGATGCAAGATGGTATGAACAATGACATCTGTAAGATTTCTTTGGTATCATAGAACACAATCCAACTACCTATCAATGAATGAACATTGAGAATTAAAAAATTAACTCACTTGAATAAATCCCTTGGGGTCAAGATCTTGATCAACATTAGATAGACTTTAGTAAATTCCAAATAATAAACCCTAAACTAGAAAAGGACAAAAATAGATAGTTCCAATCTTTTTATTTTTATTCTCTTTATTTTTGAATGTATAAATGAGCCCCACACATAGAAGAACTCACTAAAAACATTGTAGTACATTTTTTTACACAAGATGTTTTGGGAACCACTTAAAGTATTTCCTTGAAATTGAAGGATGGTATAGGATGAAGTACAACAAAGGAGGAGAGACTTTGAAACATTATACTTTTGTCTCCTAAAAACCACCTTTTAGACTATTTTGTTGTAGGGACCCAAATTAATTCACTAAATTGTAGATAAGAACTTTATTGAAAATTGACAAAGCTGCTTAGAAATATTTGGCCAAATGATCTAGAGGATAGATATGCAAATGATTTTTATTAAATTTGGTACTTTCAATTGTTCAATGCTTAATATATCTTCTTTTTATTTTTATTTTATTAAATATATAAAAAAACCAAGGAAGTTATATTCATAATTAAAAATTCAATCACTAAAGTTGTTCTCTTCAATTTAGGGATCCGACAATCCCAATATTAGTAATTCAAGAAAGACTAATTCATATACAATGTCAATCCATGTTGTGATTCATGCCTTATTAGTTAATTGCTTCCCCCACCTTTTGGGCATTGTGGATGGAAATTTAGTTAAAAATCTAACTTTTTATGAGAAGAATCATCTATCCAAATGGAGAGTGGAAGGGGTCAAAAACCATATAGAGAAGAATGATACTACAAAGCTATAGAACCTTGATGGAGGAGTTTTCACTTTGTTCAATTTCTAAGTTGGTTGTAGAGGACATTCAATGACCTATCTTCACACATTGCATGTTAATAGGAGAAGGCCACTAACACACATTCCCCCCTCTTTTTTGTTTTGGATTACTCTTTCTCTCTCCATTATGTTAAGTGTACATTACAAAATTTCCACAAAATCTAATTTGAGATATATTAAAATTTGTTTATACTAGAGGAGATTCAAAATTTTCTGTCAATGCCATCTTCCAACTCTATTCTAATTGTAGACCTTTTCACTTCTATAAATGAGCTCTTGTCAACAATTAAATATTCTACTTTTGATATATGGCAAAGTAACATGTATTTGAATTTGAGTTGTTGATAATTTACACAACAATTTTGTTATATGTTAGTACTAATCAATTAACTAAAATATCCAATACATTATCTAAAATCATTGTTATTTTCTATATGAGGAGTTATTGCATGGACAATATCAATGTCTTCACAAAATAATTTAACCACATATATTTTTCACCGATGTGTACATATTTTCCTATAAGAGAACACGTTTTAAGCTCCACCTTATAGCAATTCAAACAAAGAATACCTTCTTTCAACATGAATTTGCATTTTTTCAGATATATCTCCCTTCCTTTGCTTATATGTCTGTGAAGGAATCATCCTTAACGTTATAATTCCTATATTGATTATTGTGGAGTTGGATAGATTCTATTGAACCAAAACAAATTTATATTTTGATGATTCTAATTACGGTGTGAGTGTTTTGTATTGATCATAGACATGTTTATTCATTGTTTAAGGTCTCTTAAGATGTTGTATTTTATATATTTTGTATACTTTTCTTGTTATTGTATCTTTGTATTTCATCTATAAATATGGATAATACTAGAGGAACAAGATCAAGAGATGACGATGAATGTAGAAAATGATCAGATTAAAAGAGAAAGGGGAAAAATATCGCAAAAGAGAACAACATAGTAAAGGTGAGTTATAATTATATAATTTATGAAATTTATATAATATTTAAATATATGAATTTGTTTTTATTAAGACTTGTGTTTATAACTCTAAACTTTAATCCTTAATAATTAATAATTCTATACTTGTAAAAAAGTAAAGGAAAAAATAAGATATCTTAGCCTCAAATAAGATAAGATAGAACAAATATTTACAAAAGGAATACCCAATATTTGAGTATAGAGAATCATCAAATCTTCAATAAAGTCGATCATTTCTTTGTAAGATTTATCTTGTACTTTTTCTTGGATATTGTAGAGTAATTTTAAGTTTTAGTTTGGATCTGTAACGACCCCTTCGTTACGTCTCTAAACAGCGAAGTACAATAGGAAATTTTTTCTTTTCTTTTAGTTTGGTTCCATGAAGAAATAAGGAATTAACCACGTCACATAATTCATACCAATGCAAAAACACATGACATCATAACTTAAAGTGACGCAAGATCAAAATATAAACAAACTCTACAATATCATTGCTGAACGAAATTGCAATATATAGTGCCAAACATTCTCATCATATTCTCACCAATAACAATAATTTGCCGAATAATAAGCGCTTTCTACTTTACCAATTAAAATCGTACCTTAGCCACACGCCCGCTTCGGAGACGTCCTGCGCGTCATGCCTTGTTCGTTCTCCTTGCCGCATCCGCTTGCCAACCGCTGAAAACTCACCGGTACCTCCCAGCCAAACGCTAGGGGTACTCTGCTCCCCCCTTAGCCCCCCGAGCCGCAAAGGGGCCACACAAGCACCAGAGAATAACTAGCGTCTCAGCTCGCCTCAACGGCGGAGCTACCACTCCCATACACAGCTGAGATATACCCAACTCCTCACAAGCAATCCGTCAAGCCACAATTCGGTAGCGTAACGTTACGCTAACCGGTCCCCCTTTCTTCCTTCCTTTCCCCTCCTTTTATAGAATTTTGAGACTGACCTAATTCATAAATCATTAATTAATTAATTTTTAAAGACTAACCCTCTAACAGTCTCCATCGTCCAAGTGTCACACATGCCTCTGGTTCTCCAAAATTAAT
>ML778331.1:171398-203565 GCA_009831015.1 Picea engelmannii
TTCCTTTCAACAATTATGCAAAAAGAGTGATAAAACTCATACCTGCATGACTGCCATTAAAAATTATACTACCTGAATATCTGATAGCAGTAGAAGCTTTCATGCTTCTTTTATCAGACTTATAACCAACTCTTCAGCTCTCTATTGCTTTCATCATGAGGTATCAAAATTACCAACAACATCTGCGACATGCAAGCATTCTTTCCTTGGGCTGGCCAATCAAGCCATAACATACTTACTGCCACAAATTGCAGCAACTTCTTTCTCCCTATGCCCCTTTTTCTTGCGGATCCCAGAAGCGTTCAATTCTTCCAGGATTCCTACAAGTTTCTCCTACATGGCCACTGGCTATGACCACACGCCTATCCAAAAAGCGTTTCAGGATTTCGCGTATTGGGTGTTTTGATATGAGTCACCCTCGACTCTCTCTATCCCCCGAAATCTGAAACAAGAGTCTAGCACGTCCTAACTCTTCCTTTAACTTCCACCGGTGTGACCTCTAGCGAAATTCGAGGATTAGCTCTCCTCCTTTCTCCCAAGGTCCGATCTCCCGAACCCCTGTTGCCTCAGATCAAAGGTCCACATCTTTCTGGGTTCGACGGTTCCAGTCAATTACTCGCAAATCGACAATTCGCGTTTCGGGGTTTCGAAAAATAGTTTCCTTTTCTTTTATTCTGGTCTCTAGTTTTCCAAAATCTACGTGAGTCAAATCCAACAACCACTTGATGCAGGCACGAGGCTACAACCTCACCTCGCCCGCTCTCCAGATTGCTCGCTTAGTTCATATTCGTGAGCCGAAGCGGCTCATTGGACTCCCTTTTGGAATCTCAGTTGAAAAACCCGATCCACAAGTCCTTCTTTCCCTGTTACAGCTTCTGCATGTACCTATGACTCTTCCCCGATTCAAACTTCGGGTTTCGGGGTTTCGTGATCCCCGATGACAAGAGTTCCTGTCCTCTCGAACTCCCGATCTCTGATGAGCCAATTTTCTGATATGGCCCTTTACGCATTAGCCCTCCTAGCTAAATTCCTGGCCCACGTGACCACTAATTCACAAGATCACAACCTTGTCTCCTTTCTAGGTTTCGGACTTCGCAATTCCGAAATGTAAGGGATTCCTGTCTTCAGGATCCGCGAAATGCCGATTCCCAACTTTCTGTGGATTCTTGACATGCATCCCAGATGAATGAACGGTCCAGATTAAACCACAGACTTTGCCCAATGCCAAGTCAAACTGCTCCCTTATGTGAGTCCCAATGGCCAATTTCCCGGTTGGGATAGTCATGCGACACGCGTCCTTCCTCAGATCCACGGATAAAATCCTTTCGTTGTTTCACGACTCAAAAGGGCCTCGGAATCTTGCTTTCCAAATCTCTGATATGCCGATGGGCTCCCGATCTTGCCCACGTGTCCCAACTAACGGACGACCCTGATCAGTTCCGAGAAATTTTCCCATGGAAATTCTCGATCTCTTGTCCATGGAACTCTAGATTTGCCGAGTCCCAAAACTCTGATGGAGTCTCCCCTTTTCAGGACTTTCCTGAGATCTTAGATCTCACCACGCATCCCTTCAAGATGGATGGTCCTGATCGCCTCTTGCGATTTCACGACTTCTGTTGTTCTGGAAGTCTTGTCCTCAGGATTTGTGATCTGCTGAATCCCAATGTCCCGATGGACTCTCTCCTTTCGGGACTTCCCACAATGGTCTGGATCTCTGCCACGTGTTCCCAACAGATGGACGACCCCGATCCAACCTCACTATTTCGAGATTTTCGATGCCCTGATGACAGAAATCCTCTGTCAACTCAAAACCCCGGTAGCCGATATACCGATGGGTCGCTCGATCTCCACCACGTGTCTCAACTGATGGATGGCTCCGATCAATCCCTGGATTTTCACCATGAAAATTCCCGATCTCATGTCATCGTGACTCCCGATTTCACGAATGCTGATATCCTGATGGCCACACCTCTCGTCGGGACTTTGCCTCTGCTGTTCACGAAGGATTTAACCCCCGTGCAACTCTCGACAGATCCGATGGCCGTCGGGTCTCTGGATCAAGATCCAACAGTCCAGTTTTGTTCTTCCTGTGCGCACACTCCAGAGACTAAACTCTGAGCATCTTCACCCATTCCAACGACTGACGGGTTCTTCGCTCTAGATCTGACGGTGCAAATCATTTCTTCCTGTGCTTGCGCTCCTCCTGCTGCTCCTTGGACGTGAAAACCAATGGTCCAGATCTCCTTCTACCACCGATCTGACGGCTGCTGTGCTCCCTCCTGAGCTTGCACACTTTCTTCCCGGCCTTGGAAGAATTCCAAGTCCTCAAAGGTCTCGACCTTTGCTTGTTTCTCCTTTGCGAGCTCCACGAATTTGAGTCCTTGCCTACGCTCTCAATGACGCTGTTCCTCCTGAACTTATCCTTGAATCCCCAAGGGATTCTTTGACTTCTGCACCTCTGCAAAGTCTTCACATGCACACAGAGGTGCTATCCATCCTGAGCTTTCCTGTAGCTTCAACCTCCACAGAAACTCGATTCTTTTTCTTTTTTTTCTCCCACAGATGGAGAATTTGATGCCCTCTTGGTTGTCCTCCTACTCAAGCAACCTCCTGCTGAGCCTTCAGGGTGTTCAAAAACCTTGTGAAGATCCTTCAGTGGATTGTTCCTCTAAGTTCCAGAACTCAAAGAGTTCTCTTCTCTTACTGTGCCTGTCTGCACAATGTCTTAATGCCCACCTGGCAGAGTATCTTTTCACAGAACGTTCAACAGTTCGGTCCTCTGTGCACTCCTTGCACCTGCTCAATGCCCACTTGGCAGAGCTCTCAAAATCCCCTAGTGATTTTGGTTCTTCTTGAACTCACAACAGAGTTCTTCCTCAGCACCACTGTGCATATGCTCAATGCCCACTTGGCAGAGCGTCAAGAATCCTCAGTGATTCTAACTTCTTAAGAACTCACAACAGAGTTCTTCCCAATGCACCACTGTGCATATGCTCAATGCCCACTTGGCAGAGCATCAAGAATCCTCAGTGATTCTGACTTCTTAAGAACTCACAACAAAGTTCTTCCCAATGCACCACTATGCATATGCTCAATGCCCACTTGGCAGAGCTTCACAGAACTCCTTAGAGATTCTGTCTGCAATTGTGTTTCTCATACGCAGCCTTCCCTCCTGAGGTGTTCAGCAACCTCAAGATCTTCTCCCTTTGAGTTGTTGATTTAAGCTGTGTGCCCACCTGACACGTCTTTGTCTGAATCTGTAGAGCTTAGATATGCAACTTCTATGCATGGCTATCAGAACCCGCAGTGTTCTGTCACACCCTCCTGGTATGAAGCCTCAAAGACCTCTCAAGACTAAAACCAAATCAACTCCTGCAAATGCACAACTACAAATACAACATAAATTCACAGCATAAAATAGAACACACCAAGACATTCATTCAACACAGAAATACATGCAGGTAAAACTACTTCTGTTTGTATTAATAAAATGCCTCTTTACAAAGGTGTTCCTGAGCTCAGACTTTAAAAGAGTCTCAGCTCCTTCTCTCCTCCTCTCTCTACTCGCAAACTCTCTCCTATGCTCCCACACACTTTTGGTGTGGAGTCCTCTCTCCCTATGGACTTATTCCACACTGGCTGCGATCTCATAACGCCGCTATACCTCTTGAGCTTAAAAAATCATCTAGCAACTCCTTGACACTTTGGAGCAAACCAGGGTCCGAAATTGGACTTCCAGACCCAATTTCCCCTCGCATTCTTGGTCCAAAGACCGCTCCACTGGCCCATCTAGGCTCAATGTCGAAACCTTGGCTCTGATACCAATTTGTACCACACCCATTTCAGAACTCTAGGCTTACTTGCCCTTTGATACCAATTTGTAGTGTACCTTTTTGCACCAAGGATTTTAACGCACTATGTAACAATCTATACACACTTGCGTTGTATTTACATAACACATACAATCCAATATATACTCCACATGCATTTAACAATTAAACACATTCAACACAAAGTATTCATATGAATTAGTGCCATAATCAACAAGCAATTAACTTTTCATATTAATTCATATACACAACGGAAAACATGATACATAATATATATAGCACAGTCATGCCAAAATGTGATAAGAACATAGTTAGACACTTATCTTGTAACAATGGTGAAATCCACCAACCAAGTGCAGGCCTTCCACAAAACACCCAACCTTAGACCACACTGCTCATCAGCTCAACAGTGGATCACCCCCGAGCTGGGACTAAGCTCCACCCCAAGGCAAGGAATCCTAGCTAGGCTGAGGTTACAGGGAAAACAACACTTAGAATCTGGAAGGATTCATCCCAGGATGATGTCTTACGCCCACTACTACCAGACTCTCATTCCCCACATGCATGTTCCATCCGGGAGTATACACCTTCACAAGCACAGTCCATCGGTGCTAACCTCCCTCACTGGGTCTTAGCAACAGGCCGAATCAGGAAGTCTCAGAGCCTGAAGCTAGTGCTGGACACTCTTTGGAAGAAACCTCTTCCAACAACATCCACCTCCCTCACCTAGAGAGAGGTCACACATAGGCTCAATCACCACCTGCAATGGACAACAATTCACGCACAATCCATCTCTGCATGATCACCATAGTCAACCGGGGATACAGAGTCAGACCTCTCAGAAAAAGCTCAGCAATGGCAGCTAGGTCTCACGGTGTTGATTTTCGGAAATGCCCGAGAAGCAATTTCCGCAGGGAATTACACAGACTCTCTCCACCCTCCGACATAATGGTCATTTCCCATCCGCCCTACCCAGGATAGACTCATGCTTTGGTGTCGGGAATGTGTGACAGACAATCCACTTAAGGGTCAACACAGGTTCAGACGGTTCAGAGGATGTACGAGGGTTTCTCTACAGGAGTCAGACCCGTTCCCTTCTGGTAGTCCGTGAGTCGAATGGAGGAGGAACCCCCAACACGACTCATCTCGGCCTTTTATTGCATGCGCCAGGGTTGACACTTGTCACCCATGCAACTACATGCGTTCCTTCAGCATTCGTGCCTCCCACCATTTGGAAAATCACATGTCCTTCCAAAAGGACTTAGGTTAAAACATATAATGCACATATCTTTTTGGAATAATATTAAAATATTATTCCCAAGGCTTAAGCCCCCTAGGCTCAACACTTAGCCCCTTTTTCCCACCTTCAGCCCCTAATTCCTTGCCCACTTTGTGGATGCTCAGTCCCCCTTCACTCATTCATCGTGGTCGGTTTGCACCTGACGGTGTTTATATTTTATTAATTGTTCTGCATACATACAAGTACAACAGCAGGGTCCTGGCCTTCAAACACTTAGGCTTCCTGGCCTAACAAACACATAAGCCTACCAGCTTATACAAAACTTGGCTCACTAGCCTATAGAACATGTTTACAATTCATTTCATATATCATGATTTGCAATGGGGCTCGGCCTTTGGGACACTACACATGATAGTCATTATAAGTTTTTGGTGATGCCATTTAGTATTTGTAATTCACTTTCAACCTTTAAGATCCTTGTGCACCACATATTTAATCCCCTTTTACATTTTTTTGTCCTAGGTCTTCTTTGCTGACATCTTGGTGTTGATTGATGGGGTTGGATGGATCTATGCAGTCAATAGGGGTTCTCCCCAATTAAAGGTCTTAATTATAACCTACATTGATTGGAATAGGAAACTTTTGTAGATTATGGCTTGACAAATTTTATTAGTTTGGGGTTTTACCACTTGCAACATAGTTCGTTGTTTAGTTTTTTTTTAGATTAAGTGAATGAAATGCAACTACTTAAAATGAAAAAAGTAGAGTAATGCCCGATCTAAACTAAATAAACCAAGGGAATAAACATATCACCAATTATATCACTACTTTATATATTTAGAAAAAAAGTAATTATGGAAATAAAAGAAGAAATCTTAAATAGCCATATGCATAGAAGAAAGGTATGAAAATGAACAACCAATTATAGTACTATGCTTATAGCTATAGACAAACAATTTGTGAGACAAACAAAATAAGACAAATTTTCTCATTCATGAGAAAAGTCTACACTATAAAATCATATGATTAGAGCATTCCAAAACTCAATAAAATAGTAGAATAAGTTCTATGCATTAAAATCTTCGGAACTAAAATTTCTCTCCAAAATAGCTTGGCCAACAATGACATCTCATTCATTAATTTTCTAAAATAGTTTACAAAATTGAAGAAGAAAAAATCCCCTTCTCAATCAAATTCATCTTACTTATACAAAAGAAGAAAGGGGAAAAGCCCATCATTTTAGTACATTTGGTTAGCTAATTGTTTCCCCTTCTTGCTTGTTGGGTTCCCCCATCATATTGTCCTTTTCTCCTATCTAAGGGTTCGATTTCTTTTTCCTATTTAGATCCCCTTATTGTCCATTTGAATCCCCTTCTCTAGGAGAGTGCTCCACTTGGCTCGATGAAGCGTCTTCCCTTTCTTTTCTCCAGCTTCTTACTTAAGCCATCCATGCCTCAAAAGTGTGATTGAGTGCATCTTCCTTAGGAAAAATGTGTTTTTTAAAGGAAGCTTTATACGATTCAATAAGTTGCCTTATTATTTTCTCAAATTTCTCCATCTTATGTAGTAAAGTTTTGATCATTGTTATGTCCTTTGTAGGAACCTCGATGAACTTTTGGATGGATTCTTCATCAACTTCAAGAAGAGACTTGATATCTTTTCTGTTGGTGCTAATACAATCGTCCAAGTCCTTAGATACATATGCTTGTGGAAATAAATTGTCTTTTGGTCCAAAAGAAAGAAAATGTCAAGTGTTTTCCATATTTTCTATGACCTACCACATTATAGTAGAGTTTGTTACTTTGTGTGTAATCTCCTTGAGGGCATTGTGAGTTGTGTGCTTCTAGTATCTTAGGCCATACTCCATTTCTTCAAGGTATTTTGAGGTGAATATAGAAACTTCAGGAGGGATTTCTCCTAGGGAAGATTGCCAGTCTCTCATTTTGTCAAATTGTAAGTGAACTTATTGATAGGCAAGTTCCCATACTTGGATATGATTCATGGCATCAACTATATCTTAGCCTTGGACCTGCACATGTTGTGCTTTGTCATTGATTTCCCTTTATTCATTGTTCAACTCATTTTGCACCTTGAAGGAATAATCAATGAAATCTAAAGATTGATATTTGTTGGACTTATATAGTTAACCCAATTTTCTAGCAAGGCGATTTTTCTTTCATACTCTATTTTCTTCTCAACATCCACATCCTCATGGACATTAGCCTGTGCAATAACTAAACTAATGGAAGGAAAGGAAGGAAAACTCATCTTTCTTTGTGTCCATCACCATGGTCTTAGTACTAAGCACCATTTTAGAATCTAAACTTATTCTCCTTCATTTGTGATTTTTCCTTATCACTTCCTTCCTTTTCTTATCAAATGTAAACTATTCCAAATTGACAACTTCATCAATTAGTGTTGGCATAGGACCATCACCTTCTACAATCATGCCTGGACCAAAGGTACTGGAAAATGTTTGAGTAATGAAGACTTCTTCCATTGGTGAAGAATATCGTTGCTCCATATTGATTTGATTAACATTGCTCTACTATGCCAATCTTTATTCTTCTTGTCTTATCTCTTTAGTGTGAGTACCATCCCATTTTTCTTCATTAATTCTTCTTCCATTCTCTTATGCTTTTCAACTTCTCTTCTAGCTAGTTCTTGTTTCTTTATTTTTTTCTTCTTTGGCTTCATATTTCGATTCTTCTTTGCTTTTCCTATATTTTTCTTCTTTAGTGTCAACTTTATTTCCCTTAGTTTCAACGTCTTTGGCTTTCATATATGCTTCTTGATTCTTCTTGGCTTCAACATCTTCCTTGAACTTCTTTTCAACTTTTTCTTTGTTGGTTAATATTTCTGCCTTGACTCTAGCATCAACCTCTTTATTATTTCTTAGCTGCTTTTATTTACGATTCTTCTTTTCTTTTGGCCTCAACCTCCACTTTGTATTTCTCTAGTGCTTCCAGTCTTCTATTTTGCTATTACTTTCTCTTCTCCTGGAATGCTTATCTTTCACTAGTAACACTTTTAGATTCCTCTTTCTTTTTCTCTCTCTTTATCCTCAATAATAACTTGCATATTATTCGATTCTTCTTCATAAGTTAATGATATTTTATGAGATGTTTCAATTTTATTCTCTTCATGCTTGTAAGGGAAATATATCTTCATCTCAACTCTGTTTTTTGTAATGATGTTTAGGGGATCATGCATTTGATTTCAGTTTAGCTTAAAATGATATTTCTCAATCTTCTCTCCTTCCATCTTGGCACAAGTATAATATCTTAGTCTATATATGCCTATTTATAATGGATAAGTTGGGCACAACTTCTTTTGATGCTTCATTAAACATGCATTGAAACCATGTAATTTTGTTTGATATCCAATCTCCCTAATAAGCAACTTATTCGATGAAAGGGTATGGAAATATAGTGGAAATGCAATTAGACCTTTGTAATGTAAAATAATGTCTCCAAATTTCATGAACCTTGTTATCAACCTTTGGCAGCCCTTTCAGTGTACACATGTCTAACTTCTTTTTTGCTCCATCTCTAAAGGTTAGTGCCTCATCTATGTAGGTTATTAAGAATGAGTAAAAAGTCAAATCACCTTCTCATTGCTTTGTTAAACACTCTTGCAAAAGCTATCAACTTTGTTAACTTTGTTATTTCAGTGATATAAGATTTTCACTGAGCCTCCACCATCGTTGCCACCACCTTAACATTACCATAAATATATAGAATCATTAATTCAAACTTAGGTGCAGCTAAGGTTTAATTCAAATTTTCCACCACCACCTTCGCCATCCTACCACAAGTGCAACCACAATTATTGAAAATCACAAATGATTTAATTTCAAGTCCAAAGATCATAAATGCCTATGGCCGATGAAGATGCATCAATACAAAAATTTATGAACCAATTAGGATCATCAAACATCGCGTTTTTTCCAACGTTTAATCTATGTAAATGAAAAATGTATTCATGGTGAGTGAGAGTAATAGGAATAACCTAGAAATATCATATAAAAGTACTGTATTTGCTGACGTAAGCAGTAACAAAGCTTTTCCCATGTTAAAATTTAAGTATTTTTCTACGTACAAATGAGAAGTAATTCTCATCATTAGTTTTTTAATATTATTATTATATGTAGGTTATTATTATAACTATTAACTATTATTATATCTAATTATAATAATATAATAGTACTATTCTAGGTTTTTTATTATTTTAATTCTAATACAATTATTAATTGTAATATTATTATTATATTTTATTCTAGGTTTTTAATTATTCTAATTTTAATATAATCATTAATTGTATTATTAATTATTATTATTTTGATAATTATATTATTATTATTATTATAATTACATTGTTATTTTAAGATAATTTTGTTATGTTTTTATTATTATTAATTATTATTATTTTGATAACTAGGTTATTATTATTAGTATTATTATTATAATTACATGGTTACTTTAAGATAACTTTTGCAATGTTTTTATTATTATTAACTATTATTATTTTGATAACTAGGTTATTATTATTATTAGTATTATTATTATAATTACACTTTAAGTAACTTAAGTTATTATCAATAATATTGTATTTAGGTTATTATAGATATTAATTATTATAATTATTATAACTAAGTTGTTATTATCGTAAGGTAATTAGTGTATTTAGTCTTATTTCATTTGTTTTTAGGTTTTTGTTGTAGCTGACATTTTAGGTTTTTACTTATTATTTTTTGTTGTAGGTTAAACGTTCTAGGGAATCAAGGTTTTCCAATGGATTTTTTTGGGAACATATGTTCAAAATTCGACACAAAATTGTTAGATCCTTAGATTTCAACTATTATTTATGTATAATTAGAGTGTCCCAGGGGTTTTTTAGCATGCTAAATTCATTTTTGCATTCAAAATTAGATTTTAAACAACAAAAAATCGTGCATATTTATATCATCGGATTCGACAAAAAAAATAATTTAGTAGAATAGTTATACAACGCCATTATTTTTAGTATTTATAAGTTGTTCTTCATCTTATCTCATCCTTAACTTTGTATCCTAATAATGAATGTTGTTGTGAATCCAAAACTTCAATCAATAACAAACAATATCCTAAATATTTTCAACCAACATGAAAACAACTCTCACCACATAAATCTTAATCATAAAACAAAAAATAATTATAATTTTTATAATTAAATGAAATTAAATAAAAACTTAAACCAAACTACATAACATCAATAATTGTATTAAATAGAAAAAAATAATTATATTGTAAACTAAGAAATTAAAAAAAACAATATAAAAAACAATTATATTGTGTCATCAATGCAACATCACATTGTAAAGAGAGAAAATTATCGAAAATGTAAAACGAGATAAAATTATCGAAAATGTAAAACGATAGGATTATCCCCACTTTATAGAACATATATAACCTCTAACAAACCAAGCAGATATGATAGTATCTAAAGAAAACCTAGATAGCAAACAAAACCAATTAAACATGAAATGATATATATTTTTTAATTAATAAAATTATTATCAAAATAATATATAATTAAATAAATTTTTAAGAAAAAAAATATAATTAAATAAATGATAAATATTTTGCTCAAAATAATATATAATTAAATATTTTTTAAAAAAAAAAATATAATTAAATAAATGGTAAATATTTTGTTAATTAAATATTATTTTTTTAATTACTATTATGATGGTTTTGAGTTTTAAATACCATTTTAAAATGAAGAAAAGTGTTCACGGATTTCCCCACACATATTTCAAAGAATGAAATTACATTTCGTATATTCTTTTTAGAATTATGTTTCTTTTAAAAGGTTAAAAAAAGTAATAACGTCATCCTTGTATGTGTTCCTCTCCCTTATAGAGTAGGATAGATATTCCTGATGTAATTCTAACATAATATAATTCAAAAAATATAGACTACATAATATTTGTTTAAAAAAAAAACATAGTTTGATTGTTCAGTGTTAAATATAATAATAACAATAATAATAATTTATTTTTAAAGTCACGGTCAAGCAATATCAAATTGGTGTATGAGACCCTCTTGTTTGTGGGACAAGGGAGAGACTCTCCTCTGCTCAGCGATTTGATTGGTAAAGTCTATGGAGGTATACATACCCTACCCCCCTTTGGATTTGAACTTGTGACCTCTTAAGAGGAAACACACGTTCTTAACCATTAGGCCCACTCAGGCTGTATATCCATGATTCCATCGAGGTCTATCACTAACTTGTATAGATAAAGACTCCTCTTAAAATATATTCATAAGAATTAAAAGAAAAGAGTATGCAAATATTTGTACTAGATAAAGACTCCTCTTAAAATATATTCATAAGAATGAAAAGAAAAGAGTATGCAAATATTTGTACTAGATAAAGACTCCTCTTAAAGTGTATTCATAAGAATTAAAAGAAAAGAGTATGCAAATATTTGTACAATTTTTCCTCTATTATGTTTCTAAATGATGTAAACCCCCTATAGGCTTGTGCAACCTCTTGGTTTGGGATCAAATTTCATAGGAGCCAAAGTGGTTCACGGGTCCTTACAGAACCCCTAAACTCTTACCACATGCCTTTTTCCTTTACTGCACAAAAGTTTTGTATTCGCGAGGGTCTTCTTGCTCCAGCAGAGTCGTGCTCATGGCTTCGGGTCTTATTTTGGAAGTGTTTACTCTGGTGCTCTGGAACTTCGGGACTTTTCCACGCCAAAACAATTGTCACCCAAAACCTTCCGAATAGCCAAATTCTGAACAACTCAGAAATCTATGGTCCACATTTACTCGTCAATTGACGGTCGGGATTAACTCCTGACTTCGAGAGCTTCCCCCTCCAACAACAATTGACACACTTTACCCAAACAACCAAATCGTCGAACTCACAATGAGTCCAAGGATCAACGGTTCATGCTCCTCCTCTAGATCAACGATCTAGATTTACTCCGGACTTCGGGGATTCGAGAGATTCTTCATCTTTGTGCAATAACGACCAAACTTTCCCGGAGTGTCGAATTGTCGAATCACTTAGGGATCCAATGGTTTGTACTCACCCAAAAATCTACGATAGAGATTCACTCTGGGACTTTGGAGATTCAGGACTCTAGGTCTATCCTTCAACAGATAACTTAAATATGTCGGAGCAGTGAAGTCCGAAGGACTTAAGGATTAACAACTACGCTTCCTCTCCTTGGTCAAATGACTACGAGGGATTTCGACTCCTCTCGAACAGATCTCTCCCACTCGGCCCTAAAACGGAGGGGTTTCTCCTCTCGGGGACTTACACTCGCTATACCTCCTTAAGCTTTGTCACTTGGATGACTCAACTTTGGTGCAGACTTTGCGCTTCTCTCCAGAGCTTTGGACTTGAAAAATTCACCTGCGCAATCCTTGCCCTACCTCTTCTGATCTTGATCAACACTTAGCGAAGTGTTGGCTCTGTGCACTCCTTGCACTTCGTCTCTCCTTTAAGATTTTACACTACTTTGAGTGTAGGCACACTCCTTGCACTCACTTTGTGTAAAATTACACTATCTCTCCCGAGCTTTTGAACTTGTAGATGGTTCGGCCTCCGTACTCCTTGCCTTGGCATTGTGCACTCCTTGCACTGAGATTTCAGAAGAGAAACAATTGAAACTTATAATAGCATTTAGAACTCATTCAACCAACCATTTAGATGCACACACACAACCATAGAGATAACAACATAACATTTATCCAGTTACTCAGAGATAAACAAATTCACACTCTCCCAAATTGAAAGAAATTCTCTTCTCCTATATTTCTTCAAACAATAATTTACAAGAGTTTCCACAAACTTCAACCACCACCAACAACAACAACCCTTTCAACAACCAACAACAACAACAACCCTTTCAACCACCTCTTTTGGTCATATATTACATTGATTTATACATGAAGGGGATTCTCAAGTCTTCCCTCCAGACTATTCTAGTTCTTTCACATCAAAATTAAAAGCATCCTACCACTAAGATTATTACAATAAATGAATAATTACAATATTAGATATGAGTCGACGCTCAAAATATGTACAATCCTATAGGAATTAAAGATAATTACAACCTCCTGGAGCATATACAAAGGCTCTAGCCTAAAGATATCGTGGGATCTTTAGTTACAAAGGTCACAAAATTAAAGTGACATGCCCTCCTTGGAATCCAAACCAATTACAATGTGTTGTGTTGGATGCTGAGTCATCTTCCACTGTGCCTCATTAAATGATGATGGCGATGCTCTTGCATCATACTCCTCTGGGAAAAATTTTCATGGGCTCCTGTCCATGAGCTCCTCCACTTCCTCTCCATGCTTCTGGATGTCTACTTCAGTTATCCAACTAGCATATTCTGCTGGATGATTCTTCCATTTAACCAGATATTCATAGTAAACCTTTCTCCTGATTCTCTTAGCAATTCTTTGATCTATTTTTTTTTCTATCTGAGGATTCTCTGCTATGGGAATCTGTCGCCTCCAATGAATCTTCTCTTACTCATTTTTTTCTCTTATGTCATCCATCTTGTTAGGATATAAGTCTGCTACATTAAATATTGGTGAAATTCCAATGTTCCCTGGCAGTTCAATTTCATAAGAATTTGCAACAAATTTTCTGAGTATTTTACAAGGTCCTATCTTCTTCATCTTCGATTTATTATATTTCCCTCTTGGAAATATTTCCTTCCTCAGGTGTGCCAAGACTTGGTCTGAATCTCAAAATTCACCTCTTTTTTTCTCTGATCTATTATGTTGTTGTATCTCTAGCTGCTATCATGTAGCTGATCTTTGATTTGATCATCCAATTTATGTATTTCTGCAGTGAAATATTCTTCTCCTACACTTCAAAATTCAGCGTGCCCCAAATCTCTCAATTCTTAAATTCCTCTGGGATGCATTCCATACACTATCTGGAACGAGATCTTACTAGTACTCCTGTTTGGTGAGTCATTAAATGCAAACTCTGCTTGAGGAAAAAATTGATCCCACTGATTGTTATGTTCAGTTACCACACTGCTTAGCATATTCTCCAAACTTGTATTCATGACCTTAGTTTATCCATCTTTTTGAGGGTGATATGCTGAACTAAAAGACAATTTTGTCCCCACTTTCTGATCCACATTATTTTAGGCACGAAATGAGATTGGAGATAAAATAAAGAAATGCACAGAGATATCGTAGATATTTAATAATATAACAGAAATGTATCAGAGATGCAGCCATAAACACAGATATACAATAATAGACGATTTCTACTAATGAAAGAAATGTACAGAGACTGTAAAAAAACAGAGTGAAAGACTCGCTAGAATGGTGTCAGCTTATCTCTGAGAAGAGATGTGACGGCTAATCGCATTCGCAAGAAGATGATTACAATGAGCCTCTGAAGGCCTTTTTACAATAATAAGGAATGCCCAAAACTCTAGACATCCAAAAACCTAACCCTAGGAGATGAAGCACCAAAAGTCATGTGGGCCCTGTTTGGGTAAGTGAGTGCTTTTGCATACGATCTCCGTTTTAGGCGTGTGATAGCTCGTTGGAAAGGTATTGTCGAGGATATTCATTTTGGGGGCTCAATCATGCTTTCAGTTATAATTTATAACCTCGATCTAGAAAAACCTTCATTTGGGCCCTCAAAATGGCCCTGAAAATTAAAAACTGCTAAAAATAGTAAATTGCCAAAATTGCCAAAAAACTGTTTTGAGCTAGCCGGAAAAGGTGGGTGGCCACCGATATCCACCTGGATCAATCCTTTGTCCTTAGGAAGCAATGGTATCCATTGTGTTGAGTTCTCGGGGGAGAGGGAAAAGCATTTGCTGAATCTGCATCTTGGTGAGCTACTTGCCTTGCTGGAGATGTTGCGCTGCTCAGTTTGTGGAAGTCTGTCATGAACCTATTGAGGTTGAGGATTTTCAACAAGTTGGGCTACATGAGAGGACGGTGTGCAGAAGGAATATTTGCACTTTGTTGCAACCTTGTTGACCTACTCCTATTGGATAGAAGGTGCTTGGGGCGAGGTTGTAGTGGTTCCAATGTCCATTTGTTCCCCTTTTGAACATATTGTGAAGAAGCTAAATTTTGCAGTATGAGATACTACCTTGCGACACGTTTTTGGTGGAACAGTAGTCAGAACTACCTCTAGTATTCTATAGAGATGACCCCCCAAAGTAACAATGACACTGTGGGGTCGAGACTCATAAACAACATGGCGCTTCCACATATATGGTTGGCCCAAGAGAACATCACAGACATCCAGTGGGGCAACATCACATAATACCTCATCCTTGAAGGGATGGATATCGTATGACAATCGACATTGTTGGCTGACACGAAAATCTCGTCCTTGGCGAAGCCACCCGATGTTGTATGGCTACGGGTGTGGTGTTGTCGGCAATCCCAACTGTTTGATGACCTCTGTTGAGATGAGGTTCTTCTGGCTTCCGCCATCAACAATAAAATAGAGGGGTCCCCTTCACCCACATCTGTGAATGAAGAATGCGCTCCCCCTCTTCAAGATTTGTTGGTTCTTCAGGTTGAATTGCTGTGGTCACGACAATAGCAGTGGGTTCTGCATCAATGATTTGTCCTTTACCGGTATTTTCAAAATCGGCTTCAGAATCAGGGTTTGGCTCCTTGTCTTTGATCTCGGCCACCAATGACTGTTTTGAGCGACATTCATCGGTGTTGTGCCAAGGGATTTTGTGGAAATCGCACCATTTTCCAGTGTCCTTCTTTATCTTCCCATGAACCTTCTTTTCCTTTGTCTTGGACTGGTTTTCGGGAGACCGTTTGTTAGGGCCGTCTTTGTCATACTTTGGTTGTTGCGAATTTGCAGACCTGAACTCCCGTTTGTTTTGGTGCTTAAATTTCTGCTCAATTTTAACAGCATATCGATAAGCAGCATCGAGTGATGAGATGTCCATAAAATCCATTTCAGTTTGGATGTATCTGTGTAGAGCCCCATAGTATTTTAGAACCAAATGTCGCTCAGAGTCTTTGATACCCAGCTTGGTGTGCAAGGTATGGAAGGTATTGGTGAACTCCGGAACTGCTTGTCCCCTCTCTTGCTGCTATGTGGTCCATCTCATGTACCGGTCCTCATAGTTGCCAACAGGGTAACACTGTTCTTTTACCGCATCCACAAAAAAATCCCAAGTGGGATCGACCCCATATTCTCCAGACTCCTCTTTGGAACTTTTCTCCCAGTAAGTTTCCCACCAATGTTTGACATGAGGGATATCTTTAAGGAGGGCGAAAGGGATATTTTCTTTGTCGGAAAAATTGTGAACAGAGAAATAACCTTCTAGCAGAGTTAACCATTTTTCTAGGGCTTCTGCGTTTATCTGTCCTTCAAATACAAGAATATCAAAATTAAATTATACCTTGAAAGGCGAGGTGCCTCCAAAGTGGCCTTTTGATGAAGATGCGCCTGATGTGATCTATAGGCGTTGAAGGATGTGGGAAAAATTCTCCATCATTTTGTCCCTCTGTCGCGTGAGAGCTTGCTCAAGCAATAGATTGATAGGATCGTCTGCTTTGTCGTTTTTATTTTTTTCTACCATTGAGGGCTTCTTGGGTGTGTGAGAGTGATTATATTCAAGAGAGACACGATCAATACCCAACTTGCTATACTCATACCTCGTCGGGGACATGCACTAAAAAAAAAAGATCAAGAACAACCTGCTCTGAAACCACTGATCTTGATTATTTTTGGCACGAAATGAGATCGGAGATAAAATAAAGAAATGCACAGAGATATCGCAGATATTCAATAATATAACAGAAATGTATCATATATGAAACCATAAACACAGATATAAAGTAATACATGATTTCTATTAATGAAATAAATGTATAGAGATTGTAAAAATATAGAGTGAAAGACTCGCTAGAATGGTGGCATCTTATCTCTGAGAAGAGATGTGACGACTACTCGCATTCTCAAGAAGATGATTACAATGAGGATCTAAAGGCCTTTTTACAATAAGAAGGAATTCCCAAAACCATAGACATCCAAAAACCTAACCCTAGGAGATGAAGCGCCAAAAGTCATGTGGGCCCCGTTTGGGTAAGTGAGTGCATCAACTTCCCGGGGTCATAACTTTTGCATACGATCTCCGTTTCAGGCGTGTGATAGCTCATTGGAAAGGTACCATCAAGGATATTAATTTTTGGGGCTCAATCATGCCTTTGGATATAATTAAGAACCTATATCTCGAAAAACCTTGATTTGGGCCCTCAAAATGGCCCCGAAAGTTAAAAACTGCTAAAAATAGTAAATTGCCAAAATTGCCAGAAAACTGTTTTGAGCCAGCCGAAAAAGGTGGGTGGCCACCGATATCCACCTGGATCAATCCTCCCTCCTTAGGAAGAAATGGTATCCATTGCGTTGAGTTCTCGGGGGAGAGGGAAAAGCGTTTGCTGAATCTACATCTTGGTGAGCTGCTTGCCTTGTTGGAGACGTTGCACTGCTCAGTTTGTGGAAGTCTATCACGAACCTGTTGAGGCTGAGGATTTTCAACAAGTCTGGCTACACGAGAGGACAATGTGCATAAGGAATCTTTGCGCTTTGCTACAACCTTGTCGACTTGCTCCTGTTGGATAGAAGGTTCTTGGGGTGAGGTTGTAGTGGTTCCAATGTCCTTCTGTTCCCCTTTTGAACAGATTGTGAAGAAGCTGAATTTTGCAGTATGAGATACTAACTTGCGACACTTTTTTGGTGGAACAATAGTCAGAACTACCTCTAGTATTCTATAGAGATGACCCCCCAAAGTAACAATGACATTGTGGGGTCGAGACTCATAAACAACATGGCGCTTCCACATATATGGTTGGCCCAAGAGAAAATCACAGACATACAGTGGGGAAACATCACATAATACCTCATCCTTGAAGGGCTGGATACCATATGACAATCGACACTACTGCCTGACACAAAGATCTCGTCCTTGGCGAAGCCACCCGATGTTGTATGGCTGCAGGTGTGGTGTTTTCGACAATCCCAACTGTTTGACGACCTCTACTGAGATGATGTTTTTCTGGCTTCCGCTATCAATAATAAAATGTAGCGGGGTCCCCTTCACCCACATCTGTGAATGAAAAAGGCGCTCCCCTTCTTCAGGATCTGTTGGTTCTTCAGGTTGAATTGCTACGGTCGCGACAATAGAAGTGGGGTTTGTGTCAATGATCTGTTATTTACCGGTATTTTCAGAATTAGTTTTGAATTAGGGTTTGACTCCTTGCCTTTGATCTCGGCCACCAATGACTGTTTTGAGCGACATTCATCGGTGTTGTGCCAAGTTTATTTGTGGAAATCACACCATTTTCTGGTGTCCTTCTTTGTCTTCTCGTGACCCTTCTTTTCCTGTGTCTTGGACTGGTTTTCGGAAGACTATTTGTTAGGGTCGTCTTTTTCATACTTTGGTTGTTGTGGATTTGCAGACCCAAACTCCCATTTGTTCTGGTGCTTAAATTTCTGCTCAATTTTCACAACATATCGATAAGCAACACTGAGTGATGAGATGTCCAGAAAATCCATTTCAGTCTGGATGTATCTGTGTAGAGCCCAACAGTATTTCAGAACCAAATGTCGCTCGGAGTCTTTGATACCCAGCTTGGTGCGCAAGGTATGGAAGGTATTGGTGAACTCTGGAACTACTTGGCCCTTCTCTTGCCATAGTGTGGTCCATCTCATGTACTGGTCCTCATAGTTGCCAATAGGGTAATATTGTTCTTTTACCACATCCATAAAAAAATCCAAAGTGGGATCGACTCCATATATTCCAGACTCCTCTGTGGAAATTTTCTCCTAGTAAGTTTCCAACCAATGTTTGACATGAGGGAGAGATTTAAGGAGTGCGAAGGGGATCTTTTCTTTGTCGAAAAAATTGTGAATAGATAAATAACCTTCTAGCAGAGTTAATGTTATGAACATAAATATACATATATCATAGATATTCATAACATAATAATTAATAAATAATAATTGTTAATAATGAAAGGTCATGTCTCAAAGGACATGACTATTGGTAAAGGGCACCCCTGCGTGGGTATATAAACAAGCCCTCATTTCTCAATTGTAATCATCTCATTATATCTTATCATATCTTATATCTTATTATTCATTTATTGTTTACAGTCCTATATGGATTATTTTATTATATTCCAAGTATTTTGGATAATTCTTGTGTGAGCAAACTTTGTTCGTCTCAGTTAACTATTTTTCTAGGGCTTCTGCATCTATCTATCCTTCAAATACATGACTATCAAAATTAACTTGTACCTTGAAAGGCGATGTGCCTCCAAAGTGGCCGCTTGATGAAGATGCGCCTGATGCGATCGACAGGCATTGAAGGATGTGGGAAAAATTATCCATCATTTCGTCCCTTTGTCGTGTGAGAGCTTGTTCAAGCAACATATTGATAGGATTGTCTGCTCCGTCGTTTTTCTTTTCTTCCGCCATTGAGGGTTTTTTGGGTGTGCGAGAGTGATGGTCTTCAAGAGAGACAAGATCGAGACCCAACTTGCTATACTTGGACCTCGTTGAGGACATGCACTGAAAAAAATGATCAAGAACAACCTGCTCTGAAACCACTGATCCTGATTATTTTCGGCACGAAATGAGATCGGAGATAAAATAAAGAAATGCATAGAGATATCATAGATATTCAATAATATAACAAAAATGTATAAGAGATGCAACCATAAACATAGATATATAGTAATACACGATTTCTATTAATGAAAGAAATGTACAGAGATTGTAAAAATACAGAGTGAAAGACTTGCTAGAATGGTGGCAGTTTATCTCTGAGAAGAGATGTGACAACTACTTGCATTCGCAAGAAGATGATTACAATGAGGCTTTGAATGCCTTTTTACAATAAGCAGGAATTCCAAAAACCCTATACATCCAAAAAGCTAACCCTATATATCCACCTGGATCAATCCTCCCTCAATGGTCTCCATTGCGTTGAGTTCCCGGGGGAGAGGGAAAATCGTTTGCTGAATCTACATCTTGGTGAGATGCTTGCCTTGCTAGAGACGTCTGGCTACACGAGAGAACAATGTGTAGAAGGAATCTTTGTGCTTTGCTGCAAACTTGTCGACTTGCTCCTGTTGGATAGAAGGTTCTTGTGGCATGTCCTTCTGTTCCCCTTTTGAATAGATTATTAAGAAGCTGAATTTTTCAGTATGAGATACTACCTTGCAACACTTTTTTGGTGGAACAGTAGTCAGAAATACCTCTGGTATTCTATAGAGATGACCCCCCAAAGGAACAATGACACTACGGGGTCGAGAATCATAAACAACATGGTGCTTCCACATATATGGTTGGCCCAAGAGAACATCACAGACATCCAATGGGGAAACATCACATAATACCTCATCCTTGAAGGGATGGATACCGTATGACAATCGACACTGCTGGCTGACACAAAGATCTCGTCCTTGGCGAAGCCACCCGATGTTGTATGGCTGCGGGTGTGGTGTTGTCGACAATCCCAACTATTTGACAAACTCTAATGAGATGAGGTTCTTCTGGCTTCTGCTATCAACAATAAAATGTAGTGGGGTCCCCTTCACCCACATCTATGAATAAAAAAGGCGCTCCCCGTATTCAGGATCTGTTGGCTCTTCAGGTTGAATTGTTGCGGTCACGACAATAGCAGTGGGGTCTGCGTCAATGATCTGTCATTTATTGGTATTTTCATAATCAGATTCTGAATCAGGGTTCATCTAGTTGTCTTTAATCTCGGCCACCAATGAATTTTTTGAGCGACATTCATCGGTGTTGTGCCAAGGGATTTTGTGGAAATCGCACCATTTTCCAGTGTCCTTTTTTGTCTTCCCGTGACCTTTCTTTTCCTGTGTCTTGGAATGGTTTTCGGGAGACTATTTGTTAGGGTCATCTTTGTCATACTTTGGTTGTTGCGATTTTGCAGACCCGAACTCCCATTTTTTTTGGTGCTTAAATTTATGCTCAATTTTGACAGCATATCGATAAGCAGCACTGAGTGATGAGATGTCTAGAAAATCCATTTCAGTTTGGATGTATCTGTGTAGAGCCCCACGATATTTCAAAACCAAATGTCACTCGGAGTCTTTGATACCTAGCTTGGTGCACAAGGTATGGAAGGTATTGGTGAACTTCGAAACTGCTTGGCCCCTCTCTTTCCTCAGTGTGGTCCATCTCATGTACTAGTCCTCATAGTTTCCAACAGGGTAATACTATTCTTTTACCGCATCCACAAAAAAATCCCAAGTGGGATCGACCCCATATATTCCAGACTCCTCTATGGAACTTTGCTCCCAGTAAGTTTCCCACCAATGTTTGAAATGAGGGAGATATTTAAGGAGTGCGAAGGGGATCTTTTCTTTGTCGGACAAATTGTGAATAGAGAAATAACCTTCTAGCAGAGTTAACCATTTTTCTAGGGCTTCTGCATCTATCTGTCCTTCAAATACATGAATATCAAAATTAACTTGTACCTTGAATGACGAGGTGCTTCCAAAGTGGCCACTTGATGAAGATGCACCTGATGTGATCGACAGGCGTTGAAGGATGTGGGAAAAATTCTCCATCATTTCGTCCCTTTGTCGCGTGAGAGCTTGCTCAAGCAACAAATTGATAGGATCGTCTGCTCCATCGTTTTTCTTTTCTTCTGCCATTGAGGGTTTCTTGGGTGTGCGAGAGCGATTGTATTCAAGAGAGATAATCTCGAGACCCAACTTGCTATACTCGAACCTCGTCGGGGACATGCACTGAAAAAAAAATGATCAAGAACAACCTGCTCTGAAACCACTGATCCGAATTATTTTCGGCACGAAATGAGATCGGAGATTAAATAAAGAAATGCAAAAAGATATTGTAGATATTCAATAATATAACAGAAATGTGTCATAGATGAAACCATTAACACAGATATACAGTAATACATGATTTCTATTAATGAAATAAATGTACAGAGACTATAAAAATACAGAGTGAAAGACTCGCTAGAATGGTGGCAACTTATCTCTGAGAAGAGATGTGACGGCTACTCACATTCGCAAGAAGATGATTACAATGAGGCTTTGAAGTCATTTTTACAATAAGTAGGAATGCATAAAACCCTAGAAATCCAAAAACCTAACACTAGGAAATGAAGCGCCAAAAGTCATGTGGGCCCCGTTTGGGTAAGTGAGTGCATCAACTTCCCAAGGTCATAAATTTTGCATACGATCTCCGTTTTAGGCGTGTGATAGCTCGTTGGAAAGGTATTGCCAAAGATATTCATTTTGGGGGCTCAATAATGCCTTCGACTATCTTTGAGAACCTCGATCTCGAAAAAACTTTATTTGGGCCCTCAAAATGGCCCTGGAAGTTAAAAACTGCTAAAAATAGTAAAATGCTAAAATTGCTAGAAAACTGTTTTGAGCCAGACGGAAAGGGTGGGTGGCCACCGATATCCACTTGGATCAATCCTCCCTCCTTAGGAAGAAATGGTATCCATTGCGTTGAGTTCCCGGGGGAGAGGGTAAAGTGTTTGCTGAATCTGCATCTTGGTGAGATGCTTGCCTTGCTGGAGACGTCGCGCTGCTTAGTGTTTGGATGTCTGTCATGAACCTATTGAGGCTGAGGCTTTTCAAAAAGTCAGGATACATGAGAGGACGGTGTGCAGAAGGAATCTTTTCACTTTGCTGCAACCTTGTTGACCTACTCCTGTTGGATAAAAGGTGTTTGGGGTGAGGTTGTAGTGGTTCCAATGTCCTTCTGTTCCCCTTTTGAACAGATTATGAAGAAGCTGAAATTTGCAGTATGAGATAATATCTTGTGGCACTTTTTTGGTGGAACAGTAGTTGGAAATACCTCTGGTATTCTATAGATATGACCCCCCAAAGTAACAATGACACTGCGGGGTCGAGACTCATAAACAACATGGTGCTTCCACATATATGGTTGGCTCAAGAGAATATCACAAACATCCAGTGGGGCAACATCAAATAATACCTCATCCTTGAAGGGATGGATACCATATGATAATCGACACTACTATCTGACACGAAGATCTCATCCTTGGCAAAGCCACCCGATGTTGTATGGTTGTGGGTGTGGTGTTGTCGACAATCCCAACTGTTTGACAACCTCTGCTGAGGTGAGGTTCTTCTGGCTTCCACTATCAACAATAAAATTTAGTGAGGTCCCCTTCACCCACATTTGTGAATGAAAAAGACACTCCCCCTCTTCAGGATCTGTTGGTTCTTCAGGTTGAATTGCTGTGGTCACGACAATAGTAGTGGGGTCTGCGTCAATGATCTGTCCTTTACTGGTATTTTCAGAATCAGATTCTAAATCAGGGTTTGGCTCCTTGTCTTTGATCTTGGCCACCAATGAATTTTTTGAGCGACATTCATCGGTGTTGTGCCAAGGGATTTTGTGTAAATCACACCATTTTCTGGTGTCCTTCTTTGTCTTCCCATGACCCTTCTTTTCCTGTGTCTTGGATTGGTTTTTGGGAGACTGTTTGTTAGGGCCGTCTTTTTCATACTTTGGTTGTTGCGGATTTGCAGGCCCAAACTCCCATTTGTTCTGGTGCTTAAATTTCTGCTCATTTTTAAAAACATATCGATAAACAACACTGAGTGATGAGATGTATAGAAAATCCATTTCAGTCTGGATGTATCTGTGTAGAGCCCCACGATATTTCAGAACCAAATGTCGCTCGAAGTCTTTGATACCCAGCTTGGTGCACAATGTATGGAAGGTATTGGTGAACTCTGGAACTGCTTGTCCCCTTTCTTGCCGCAGTGTGGTCCATCTCATGTACTAGTCCTCATAGTTGCCAACAAGGTAATACTGTTCTTTTACCTCATCCATAAAAAAAATCCAAGTGGGATCGACCCCATATATTCCAGACTCCTCTATGGAAATTTTCTCCTTGTAAGATTCCCACCAATGTTTGACATGAGGGAGAGATTTAGGGAGTGAGAAGGGGATCTTTTCTTTGTCAGAAAAATTGTGAACAGAGAAATAACGTTTTAGCAGAGTTAACCATTTTTCTAGGGCTTCTGCATCTATCTATCCTTCAAATACAGGAATATCAAAATTAACTTGTACCTTGAAAGGCAAGGTGCCTCCAAAGTGGCCACTTGATGAAGATGCACCTGATGCGATTGACAGACATTGAAGGATGTGGGCAAAATTATCCATCATTTCGTCCCTCTATCACGTGAGAGCTTGCTCAAGCAACATATTGATAGGATCGTCTGCTCTGTCATTTTTCTTTTCTTCCACCATTGAGGGTTTGTTGGGTGTTCGAGAGCGATTGTCTTCAAGAGAGGCAAGCTCGAGACCCAACTTTCTATACTTGGACCTTGTCGGAGACATGCACTGAAAAAAACCGATCAAGAACAACCTGCTTTGAAACCACTGATCTAGATTATTTTCGGCACAAAATGAGATCGGAGATAAAATAAAGAAATGCATAGAGATATCAAAGATATTAAATAATATAACATAAATGTATCATCTATGCAACCATAAACACATATATACAGTAATTCATGATTTCTATTAATGAAATAAATGTACAGAGACTGTAAAAATACAGAGTGAAAGACTCGCTAGAATGGTGGAAACTTATCTCTGAGAAGAGATGTGACGACTACTTGCATTCATGAGAAGATGATTACAATGAGGATCTGAAGGCCTTTTTACAATAAGCAGGAATTCCAAAAACCCTAGATATCCAAAAACCTAACCCTAGGAGATGAAGTGCCAAAAGGAATGTGGGCCCCATTTGGGTAAGTGAGTGCATCAACTTCCCGGGGTCTTAACTTTTGCATACGATCTTCGTTTTTAGCGTGTGATATCTCGTTGGAAAGGTATCATCAAGGAGATTCATTTTGGGGGATGAATAATTCCTTTGAATATCATTGAGAACCTCGATCTCAAAAAACATTCATTTGGACCCTCAAAATGACCATGGAAGTTAAAAACTGCTAAAAATAGTAAATTGCCAAAATTGCCAAAAAAATGTTTTGAGCCAGTCGAAAAAGGTGGGTGGTCACTGATATCCACCTAGATCAATCCTCCCTCCTTAGGAAGCAATGGAATCCATTGCGTTGAGTTCCCGAGGGAGAGGGAAAAGTGTTTGTTGAATCTGCATCTTGGTGAGCTGCTTGCCTTGCTAGAGACGTCGTGTTGCTTAGTTTGTGGAAGTTTGTCACAAACCTGTTGAGGCTGAGGCTTTTCAATAAGTTGGGATACATGAGAGTCCTTTGTGCATAAGGAATATTTTCTCTTTGATGTAACCTTGTCGACCTACTCCTATTGGATAGAAGGTGCTTGGGGTGAGGTTGTAGTGGTTCCAATGTCCTTCTGTTCCCCTTTTGAACAGATTGTGAAGAAGCTGAATTTTGCAGTATGAGATACTACCTTGGGACACTTTTTTGGTGGAAAAGTAGTCATAACTACCTCTGGTATTCTATAGAGATGACCCCCCAAAGTATCAATGACACTGCGGGGTCGAGTCTCATAAACAACATGGTGCTTCCACATATATGGTTGGTCCAAGAGAACATCACAGACATCCAGTGGGGAAACATAAGATAATACCTCATCCTTGAAGGCTTGGATACCATATGACAATCGAAACTTCTTGCTGACACGGATATCTCGTCCTTGGCGAAGCCACCCAATGTTGTATGGTTGTGGGTGTGGTGTTTTCAACAATCCCAACTGTTTGACGACCTCTGCTGAGATGAGGTTCTTTTGGTTTCCGCTATCAACAATAAAATGTAGCGGGGTCCCCTTCACCCACATCTGTGAATGAAAAAGGCGCTCCCCCTCTTTAGGATCTGTTGGTTCTTCAGGTTGAATTGCTGCGGTCGCGACAATAGCAGTGGGGTTTGCATCAATGGTCTTCCCTTTACCGATATTTTCAGAATCGGATTATGAATCAGGGTTCGGTTCCTTGTCTTTGATCTCGGCCACCAATGACTATTTTGAGCGACATTCATCGGTGTTGTGCCCAGGTCTTTTGTGGAAATCACACCATTTTCCAGTGTCCTTCTTTGTCTTCCCATGACCCTTCTTTTCCTATGTCTTGGACTGGTTTTCGAGAGACTGTTTGTTAGGGCCGTCTTTGTCATACTTTGGTTGCTGCGGATTTGCAGACCCGAACTCCCGTTTGTTATGGTGCTTAAATTTCTGCTCAATTTTAACAACATATCGATAAGAAGCACCGAGTGATGAGATGTCCAGGAAATCCATTTCAGTTTGGATGTATTTGTGTAGAGCCCCACGGTATTTCAGAACCAAATGTTGCTCAGAGTATTTGATACCCAGCTTGGTGCGCAAGGTATGGAAGGTATTGGTGAACTCTGGAACTACTTGGCCCCTCTCTTGCCGCAGTGTGGTCCATCTCATGTACTGGTCCTCATAGTTTCCAACAGGGTAATACTGTTCTTTTATCGCATCCACAAAAAAATCCCAAGTGGGATCTGCCCCATATATTCCAGACTCCTCTGTGGAACTTTGCTCCCAGCAATTTTCCCACCAATGTTTGACATGAGGGAGAGCTTTAAGGAGTGCGAAGGGGATCTTTTCTTTATTGGAAAAATTGTGAATAGAGAAATAACCTTCTAGCAAAGTTAACCATTTTTCTAGGGCTTTTGCATCTATCTGTCCTTCAAATACAGGAATAACAAAATTAACTTGTACCTTGAAAGGTGAGGTGCCTCCAAAGTGGTTGCTTGATGAAGATGCATCTGATGCGATCGACAAACGTTGAAGGATGTGGGAAAAATTCTCCATCATTTCGTCCCTCTGTCGTGTGAGAGCTTGCTCAAGAAACTGATTGATATGATCGTCTGCTCCGTCGTTTTTATTTTCTTCCACCATTGAGGGTTTCTTGGGTGTGAGAGAGAGATTGTATTAAAGAGAGACAAGATTGAGACCCAAATTTCTATACTCGGACCTCGTCGGGGACATGCACTAAAAAAAATGATCAAGAACAACATGCTTTGAAACCACTGATCCAGATTATTTTCGGCACGAAATGAGATCGGAGATAAAATAAAGAAATGCACAGAGATATCACAGATATTCAATAATATAACAGAAATGTATCAGAGATGCAACCATAAAAATAGATATACAATAATACACAATTTCTATTAATGAAATAAATGTACAGAGACTATAAAAATACAGAGTGAAAGGCTTGCTAGAATGGTGGCAACTTATCTCTAAGAAGAGATGTGATGGCTACTCGCATTCGCAAGAAGATGATTACAACGAGGCTCTGAAGGATTTTTTACAATAAGAAGGAATTCCAAAAACCCTAGACATCCAAAAACCTAATCCTCTGAGATGAAGCGCCAAAAGTCATGTGGGCCTTGTTTGGGTAAGTGAGTGCATCAACTTCCCGGGGTCGTAACTTTTGCATACGATCTCCATTTTAGGCGTGTGATATCTCGTTGGAAAGGTATCGTCGAGGAGATTCATTTGGGAGGATCAAAAATGAATTTGGATATCATTGAGAACCTTTAAATTGAAAAACCTTCATATGAGCCCTCAAAATGGCCCCGAAAGTTAAAAACTGCTAAAAATAGTAAATTGCCAAAATTGTCAGAAAACTGTTTTGAGCCAGCCGGAAAAGGTGGGTGGTCACCGATATCCACCTGGATCAGTTTCTTCCACAAATTCCTCAAAAAGTGTCCCACAAATTTTGTGTCTCTTTCTGAGACTATACTCCTGGGTAACCCATGCAATCTCAAAATCTCTTTGAAAAATAGATTCGATATGTGAGTAACATCACTTGTTTTGTGACATGGTATAAAATGTGCCATCTTTGAAAACCTATCAACCACCACAAATATTTAATCATTTTCTCTCTGGGTTCTTGGAAATCCCAAAACAAAATCCATACTTATAGCATCCTATGACCTGTCTGGAATATACAATGGTTGATACAATCCCGTGTTTTTCTACTTTCCTTTAGCAAACTAGAAAATTCTACATTTTTCCACAAAATTCTCACATTATACCTCATGCCTAGCCAACATTACGAAGAACTTAACTGTGCGTATGTTTTATCATAGCCAAAATGTCCAGCTAATCCTCCACTATGTTTTTCCTTCAACAAATTGTCCCATATTGAGCATTTTGGGATGCACAATCAACTTCCTTTGAATAACAATCCTTCTTGGATTATATACTCCATCCATTGTTTTTTATCCCTTAACAAAGGATTTCTACAAGTTTCATAAGCTTCCTTGAAATCTGGGTCTTCCTGGTACCTCTCCTTAAGGTGTTCAAATCCCAAAGTCCCCTCTGGAATTCCTGCAAGATTAAACATCTCCTGCTCAAAGCATCTGCAACTTTTTTAGCACTCCCACTAATATGCTTAGTGAAAAAAGTAAAATTATGCATGAATTCGACTCATTTGGCATTTCTCTGGTTCAATTTCCCTTGTCTGGTTATGAACTGCAAAGCATGATTGTTAGTATACAAAATAAACTCTTTTGGTATAAGATAATGTCCACTTTTCAAATCTTGAATTATAGCATAAAATTCCTTGTCACATGTTGAATACTTCCTCTTAGCATCATTCAACTTCTCACTAAAATAATCAATGAGATTATCATCTTGACTTAAAACTGCACCGATGGCCACTCCACTTGCATCACATTTGACTTGGAAAGTCTTCCTAAAGTCTGGCAGAATTAAGATAGGTTGTTCGGTTATCTTCTCTTTTAACACTAAATCCTTTCTTGGCTTCTTTTGTCCAGTCAAAATATCCATGTTCCTTCTTTATAGTATCCAGTATGAGTGCACAAATACTGCTAAAATTCCTAATGAATTTCCTGTAAAATCTTGCTAACCCATGAAAACTTCTTACTTCAAACACACTTCTTGGTGAAGGCCACTTTTTTATAGCCCTCACCTTTTCTGGATCCATATTCAATTCATTTGACGAGATTAAAAATCCCAAATACACAAGTTCTGTCTTCATAAAAGAACATTTCTTCAAATTCACTAACAACCTTTCTTGTTGCAACCTCCTCAACACCATCTTCAAGTGTCTTAAATGCTCCTCCTCAATCTTGCTAAAAACTAGAATATCATCTAAATAAACAATCACAAACTTCCCAATAAAATATTTGAGCACTTCATTCATTAACCTCATGAATGTACTTGAATCATTTGTTAAGCCAAATGGCATAACAAGGCACTCATACAATCCTTCATTTGTTTCATTTGTTTTGAATGTTGTCTTCCATTCATCCCCTTCTCTCATTCTTATATGATGATAACCGCTTTTCAAGTATATCTTGGAAAAATAACTAGCTCCACTCAAACAATCCATTAAATAATCCATTATGGGTAAAGGAAATCTATACATGATGGTTATCTTGTTGATGGCTCTAGAATATGTGCACATTCTCCAACCTCCATCTTTCTTTGGACTCAAATAAGTTGGTACTGCACATGGGCTGAAACTTTCTTTGATTAGAACTTTATCCAACAACTCTTGGACTTGCTCCTTAACCTCTTCATTCTCTTGAGGGGTTAATCTATATGTTTCTTTGTTCGACAAACTTTCTCCCATAATAAGGTCAATATGGTGATTAATACTTCTGATGGGTTGTAAAGTATGAGGCAAATCATCCACCACAATGTTAACAAACTCATACAATAACTCCTAAACTTCCACATGCAAATCATGTCATATTGCAAAGGCCTCCCCAACATAACATGACAAACATCCATAGGGATGACATCACATAAAACTTCATCCTTATAACTACCAATTTTAAACTCAACTTTACAATGTCTACTTACCATAACCTGATGTCCTTTTTGCAACCACGACACCCTGTACGGACTCAGATGTGTTGTCTTCTCCAACTTTTCTTTTCCACCATCTCCGTGGATACTAAATTGTCAGTGCTCCCACTCTCTATGATCACCTTGCATACTCTTTCTATGGTCTTGCAAGCAGTTATGAATAAATTGTTTCTCTAGACTGGTTCTCCTACCTCTTTTTTTGGCTTCACGAGAGATTTACTCATCATGAGTGATCTTCCCTCTTCAACTACTTCTTCTTTCATCTCCGTCTCCACATTCCTCTACTGCTCCTAAAAAATGTGAGCTTCTCTAACTCCTGCATTCTTATTTTCAAGACATTACCAAGACATGTGCCATGTTTTCCTGCAAGAATAACACTTGACTTCTCCTCCTCTACCTCTTCCTCTACTTCTTGGAAAATGATTCCTTCCTCTAGATTATCCTCCTATAGAAATTCCTCCTCTATCTGTCCAACTGTTAGATCCTCCAACTTTTCCCCTTGATTTCTGGAACTTTTCTTTCGTGGTTCCTTTTCCTCTATTGGGACTCTTCCCCCTGTTCTTCTGACTCTTATTTCTTGCCAATTTTTCTTTTGATTTCAGGGCTATATGATAAGCATCTTATAAAGTCCTCATCATTATCATACTAATCTCATCCTGGATTTCATACCTCAATCCATTAATATACCTAGCAACATTATTTTCATCTTTCTCCCTATGTCCTGCTCTTATATTTAACTTATAAAATTATTTATTATATTCCTTCATCGACAAATCTTTTTGTCTCAGATTCTGCAACCTTCTGAACAGATTCAATTCATAATCTTTGCGTATGAATTTATCCTTGAGCTTAGCTACCATTCTATCCCAACTCTTAATCTTGGTCTTACCTTTTCTCCTTCTATCAACTTGCAACTCGTCCCACCATAAAGTTGCATGTCCCTTCAACCTGATCACCGCATGGTTTACTTTCTTCTCATCATCAATATCCTCATAATCAAAGTACTTGTGTAAATAAATTATCCAGTCGATAAATTCTTCTACATTCAATCTACCTTCATACATCGAAACTTCCATCTTTTCTCTGGTTCCCAACTCGACAACAACTCTCAACAATTACTCCTCTACTGCTTCTTCTTCTTATGGATTTCCACTTTCAACATCACTAACATCACTAGCCTCTACTGCCCTCCTTTCTGTTTTTTCCATGGCGTCTAGAGCTGCATGAAGTTGTATTATTTCCTCCTCCATAGCTTTAGTGACTACATATCTCTCCCTACATCTCTTCAACGACATGATTTCCAATATACCTTCACACATAACTTATTCCTGCTCTGATACCACTTGATGAAAACCCTCTATGGGCTCGCGTGACCTCTTGGTATAGGATCAAACTTCACAGGAGCTGAAGTGGCTCATGGGTATTTAAAGAACTCCTAAACTCTTACCACATGCATTTTTCCTCTACTGTGCAATTTTTTTTTATTCCCGAGGGTCCTCGCTCTAGCAGAGTTTTGAACTTGGCTTTGGGTCAAATTTTGGCAGTGTTTACTTCGACGCTCTAAAACTTCATGACTTTTCCATGCCAAAACAATTATCAACCAAAACCTTCCGAATATCCAAATTTTGAACAACTCGGAAATCTATGGTCCACGTTTACCCATCAGTTGACGGTCAGGATTGACTCAGTACTTCAGTAGTTTCCCCCTCCAATAACAATCGACACACTTTCCCCAAATAACTGAACCGCCGAACTCATGAAGAGTCCAAGGATCAATGGTCCATGCTCCTCCTCTAGATCAATGATCCGTATTTACTCCAGACTTTAGGGATTCGAGAGATTATTCACCTCTGTGCAATAGCGACCAAACTTTCCCGGAGTACCAAATCGACGAATCACTCGGGGATCCAACAATTCATACTCACCCACAAATATATGATAGATATTCACTCCGAGACTTCATAGCTTCGGGGCTCTAGGTCTATCCTTCAACAAACAAATTAAATCTGCTAGAGTAGCAAATTGTAATGATCCCAAGCCATTATGCAAGGATCATCACTGTTTTGGTGTCTTTTTTAAAACTTTTTCTGAGTGAGGTATTTTGTCAAACACTTTGTTGATCTACCTTTTAGATGTGTTTATATGTGTGTATGTAGAAAATAACAGAAAGAGATAACCATGGAACATACCTCAACCATATGCAATAAGATAGACA
>ML778331.1:216127-228953 GCA_009831015.1 Picea engelmannii
TCTTGTACTTGAACATTTAAGTGGGGTAAAAGGAGGTTGCCCCCTCGAAGAGGCTTATTATCTGAAATTATCTCTTTTTCAAGGCGTTGAGTACTTTTTCTGAGGTTTTTATATGTTATATTGATGTTTGGTTCTTAACATAATATGGATTCTCCCAATGATGTTTTTCTTACTAGTACCAACTACTTCTCATGGAAATTCCATATGGAGGATGTATTAAGAAGTAAAGGAATGTACTAGATTACCTTGGGGAAAAAAAAAGAACCCATTGATGATGAAAAGTATGTCAAATGGAGGAATGACAAAGGAGGAATAATCATAATGTTGATCTCTCTTGATTTAAGGTTCCACCTTCAAGCAATTGAGAGACCAGAAAAATATTGAGAAAAGATTGAAGTTGTGTTTGGAAAAATCAATATTATTTGATCGCACCATTTGGAAAATTAGTTAATGAATTTAAGTCCAAATGATTTTCCTTGCACTAAATTTTACTTATCTAAGTTTAAGACACTTAGAATTTTGTGTATAGAATGCCAACTAGATCTGAAGGAAGATCAATGCATATATGTTATTCTCTCTAAGCTTGGTATTGCATATTCTATTTTTGTATCTACCTTTTATGCCACTAGAGAATATTTAGGGAGTGCTTATAAAGAACCCTCTCTTGGTTCCTTTTGTGATGATCCAATTCAAGAACACGATATGTTTGTGCAATTTGGACTGATAAACACTGCAGGTACATCGAACAAATCCTTAGTGGCCCCACATAACAATAAATCCAAGAATCCCAAGAAACAACATCCTCGCCACAATAACAAGTAAAACAAGGATCCCAAACCCTCAACACCAACTTATGTTCCTAATGGTGACAAATGAGAAAAATCTAAAAATAAGAAGACTGATATACATTGAAACTTTTGTGGGAAGGATGGTCATGTGGAGTCCAAATGTTTTAAGAAGATGGAAGCTTTGGAAGAAATGATGAAGAAACACAACATCAATATTGATTCTTCTTATTTTAACTCTTCTTCTCATGGACACGCCCTTTCTTCTTCTTGTTTCTCCTTCAATGCAACTTCTACTTCTTCTTCTTCTTATGAGTATCTTATTGATTTTGGAGCATCTTATTATATGGCTAAGGATAAAGCAATATTTTCTACTCTTAATGAATGTAACACCAATAAAATATTTGTTAGTGATGATAAATCTCTTAGTGTTGTAAGGTCAGGAACAATTCAGGTAGATAATGGCCATTTCAATGATGTATTATGTGTTCCAAGTCTTTCTTGCAATCTTCTATTAGTGTATCAAATCACTTATTTAGGTGAAGGTGAAACCATAGAGTTTTCACCTCACCAAGTTGTAATCAAGGATCTAAAATATCCTAAGCATGTTTTTGCAATTGGAATTGTTGATGATATTACCAGGTTGTACAAGTTTGATAACTTTGGTTCATCTTATTTTCCATCAGTTTTTGTTGCTCATAGTGATGAATTGAGCAAACTTTGATATGAGTAGTTTGATTATCTAAACTAACGCTCATTACAAAAACTATGTAATCAAGAGATGGTGACTAAACTTCCTCTTGTTTCTTGCCGAGATGGTGTTTTTGTCGGTTGTGTTCTTCGAAAACATCATCTGGATAATTTTGAAGTCCCCTTTTGTACCTTCAAGATCTAAAAAGCACATTTTTCCACATATTCATGCCCTACCAATTAGACAACAAGCGTATACGTAGGTTTCTCCACTACAGCCCGCGTACATTGAGTTTGGTCCTCAAAATTAAAAATTATGTTGGGTTTTCATGTCACGTCAAGAGATCCATGATCCTTGACCTTCCATATACTAGAAACGCTCCGAATCGGCCCTTTAGTTCCATTCGAAGGCTATAAATTGATCCATATCCAAGCCTTGGAAAAGAGAATTCAACTTTTGAGAGCAAAGATACTCTAGAGAAATTTCACTTCACATTGATTCTACATCCCTTTATCCTTTAAAGTCTGAACTCATTGTTCATCCCCCAAGCTCTTCCTTATTTGTGATGGAGAACCTCATTATCTCCTTTATATGAGCTTTCCTTTGGTGGAAGCTCAATTGGAGGGACTTATTTTCTCGGTTCGGATATGTGTTGTTACAACAATTTGTCACCTATGTACTTCTGTTGATTATTTTAATAGAAATACTCTTTTATCGTCCAATTGATATCTTGCAAATATTTGAATTATTATTTCATGGGTGTATTTGTCATGTATGTTAACAGATTATGCTAATATATATGATAACATTATATATTATCACCATATGCTTGCGTACCTTGGTTGTTGAGAACAAGTTGTAGGTATAAAGATTTGAGTTGCGTGCTCAACAGTGGTATTCATCGAACGTTCGGATGAGGTAGGTTCTTGAACTTCTCTTGTTAGAATTTCATTTATATAGACTACTTGGGATTATAGTTGATTTCTGCATTTCATTCCTTCTTTTGTGGTTTATCCCATGCCACAAAGAGATTTTTCTCGTAACAGAATTGGCGACCATACTAGGGATTGATCTTCTGTTTGGGGTTTGGAGTGTTTTTCTCCTTGACTTGCTCTATGTTAGCCTGTTTTTCCTTGTTTCTTGATTGATTGACAACCTATTTTTACTTTGCATCTAAGTTTCTTGGATTAATCCTTGCCATGGAAGTGTTTTACTATATATACACAATTTTTCCCTTGACATACATGAACTGTCATTTTGTAGGGCGTGCACATACACGATTTTTGATCAAACAATCACGTACATCATATCTTTAGGATTACTGGCTGAGTTTGATGTTTGGTGGGTGAGTTTGGTTGGTTGCTAAGACTTCTTGGGTCTTTGTCCTAATTGTTAAGTGCTTACAGAGTGATAGGAAGCCTTCTTATTGTTGAATTTTTGGGTGATATTATTTCTTATCATATTTTTCATTGGTTGTCCTTGCACATTGGTCTGAGTGTTTGATTCTTGGTATCCTTCTTGGATTGTCTCTTTTTTCTTGTAGTGGGGTCTATATGTTAAGCTTCTATTCAGTACTTTCATTTTCTTTTCTTCATATCAAAAATAAATATAAAAAAGCATTTTGCTCATTTTGCATTATGGCATTTTCTCTTTTGATTACTTAGCATTGATCTTGACACACGTGGAAAGATTGCATTTTATTGAAATTGTAGAAATTGCATTTAAAATCTTACCATCTCATGAAAATTTAAGATTACGAGTTAGAAGTATTTTTATATTTGTTTCTTTGATATGCTGAGTCATAATATCATCAGTTTCACGACCACACCTCTTGAGTAAACAAAATCCATTAAAAGTAACACTTATTAACTAAAATTGATTAGAAACGATTTTATTTCTCAGGGTACACAAACAAGCATACAACATAGGGCCTTGGAATAGGATTTTGTGAGTAAACTTCTCCAAGGCTATTAAACTAAACATATGTGTATAACCAAGGAGTGGTGAAACCCATTGTGTAATTAGTGATGTCAGGAGGTTTCACTCACACTAGAGTTAAGTACGAGGTCATGTGCATTTGGTTGTAGAGATAGCCCTCTAATACCTTCTTAGCGTCATAAATATTTTTGTGGTTCCATTCTTATATGGGGGTCTTGCTAGTACCTTTACCTCCATGAAAGGTGATGCTTTCAATATTTTGGGCTTTGTTACCCTACCCATACCGTGGACCAAACTTACGACTGTTCATCTGTGCATTGGTTATATTGTGGTGGCTCTAATTGCTTGAAATAGGTAACCACATAGGTTATTTGCAAGGGTTATTATGTAGTTACACTGATTCAAATAAGGGTCGAACAACACACAACCTTTATGGAGGATTACCTCTCTAGGGGGATCTGGCTGGTTGCGTTGTTAATCCCATGAGGGCCCTTATAATTGATTCTGATACCTCCAATATTTTGAAGGGAGTCTCAATCCCCTCTTAGGCGAGGCATACCTACTCTAGTGAGGGAGGCCCCTTTTCAGCTACTATTTCCTATTTGTGTGCATTTGGACTTTTTTTCTTTATTTTGGTGTTCTCTTTGATTATTAGTTGGCCCTAGGATTTGTTTTCATATCTTGAGTCTTGAGTCATCATGGAGCAATACCACCCTCCTTGTAGGTCTCGTCGTTTTTTGAAGTTACCACTGCATTTTAAGTTTTTACCGAAGTTTCCTTCTAAAAGGCGTAAAGTTAATAGACGTGGTACATATATGTCCACTCGTCGGACTTGTGATTATCTAGTTATAAGTACCGAGTCAAATTTGAATGATATAAGGAGTCCCTCAACTCCTATACCTTCTTTTATTAGCGATATTCCTTCGACTCCTTTAGCCGCGACAGTTGTAGTGCTGGAGGTTCTTGTCCCTACTTCTACCCAGCCCGTGGTTTCTAATCGACCCATACAAATGAACCGTTTTGGGTCTCTTTTTTGGTATGTCGATATACAATTCTCGGTACATACCTCTGGTCTCTAACCCTTTTTATTTTGGTATACCCAATATGACGTTGCAACTTTCATCCTCCATTTCAATGACTAATGAAAATCCTAGTTTTGGACCTTGGGGCATGGCTCCTCTGCATGCTCCTCTCTAGTTTGGTGGAGGTCATATTCCCCAAATGAATCCTATGGTGGGAGGAAAACCTCCTTTTCCTTTTGGGTCTAATCCTAGTCTCAATTCTCTTGGATGGAGTACTCAACCAGGTGAACAAGTCACTTCCTATATTTTGTCCTTTCCCCCTTCTTCCTCCATGCCGATTCCGAAAAACAATTTTTTTATGACAAATCCACCCCTATCCTCTGAAGTTCCACCCAGATGGAGTCAGTTTCACGCTATGGGAAACCCCCATCCTGGAGCTCCTCTAGTTGGGGGTAATGTTTATAACCCTCATTATGTTGCCCCTGCATCTATGGTGCCCATACAACCTCTTATGAATCAGTTTGGAGGAGGATATTACCCTACTAGATAGGGCCATGGTATATAACAGATTCCTAGATGGCCTGCAACCCCTCAACACCAATATTTCCCAGAAGCATGGGCTCAAACACTGCAACCCCGACTCCATTTTCTGGCTAAGCTTAATATGCCAGATTTGTTGAGATTAATGAATGACCTGGTGTGACCCGGTGTGTCACGATCCATCATGGCCCCCATTCCCCACCAAGCTTCCTTCATACATTCCAAAATTCGAGGGAAAAAATAGAGAGGATCTGGGTGATCATGTTACCACTTTATATATTTGGTACTCATCAAATTCCCTTAATGACGATTTTATTCGTTTGAGACTATTTCAACGCACCCTCACAGGAGTTTCCACAAAATGGTGCATTGAGCTACTGGGGGAAACATACAAAAACTTTAATAAGATGATTTTGGTATTTCTCAACAACTTCCAGTTGCCAGTTCGCTATGATGCTTGCATAGAAATATTTTCATCCTTTTGCCAAGATAAGGCCACGCCTATCTCAAACCATACCCAAGAGTGGCATAGACATAAGAGGTTGATTAAAGCCTACATCCCTCTAGATTTTCTATTGGAGTGGTTCCTTAAGTCCTTATTGCCTTATATTTTGAAGGATTTTTCTACATCTGGAGTAACATCTGAGGAAGAAGCTATTTTCAAAGCCCAACAACTGGACCTCATATATGCTCAGTCTAGGATGTTGTATGAAATTCTTCCTAATGTGCCACAGTCAAATTATGACCCTAGACAAAATCTTGGGCCTCATGCCGATGGCATCATAGGCTCTGCACATGCTAAGTCTACAAAATTGGTGACAAACCAATTGAAGGATTTGTCTCTAAGCCAGCCTATAGCAGGACAAGCTTCAGCTTCATCATCCACTCCCACTTAGTCAGTGGATGTGCATTCTCTACAGTCATTGATCAACAAAAATGGTAACCAGCTACCAAGAGGGAATAGAAGGAAAGGATGATGTAATAATTGTAAGGGTGGGAAAAATAATAACAAAGACAAGGACGACACTAACAATGATAGATAAAATAATAATGCTAGTGAGGGAAAGAAAGAAAAAAGAAAGGTGAAGTTTCTGTGTAAACTTTGTAAATATGATCACCTTACCCACCTATGCCCCAAAATCAAGGAGGCCTCAAGGATCTTATCACAACCTCCCATTGTGCTGACCAATCCATTTATGCATAATCAACACATGGCTTTGGGGTCCTCCAACACTGGAAATACGTCGAGCAGGAGTCAAAATCCCTCGACACATGAAGGTGGCCATCTATGTGTTAATATGGTCAAGTCTCAAATTGATTTAGACACTCAATCTCATGATTATGGTTCTTCAAAGATTGTTACAGGTACAAAGTCTCCCCCTCCTCCATAAACACCCTTACAGATTGAAAAGCCAAAACCTCTACCTCATATTTCGAAGGGAGTACTAAAATGCTTTGTCCACAATCCCAATGCTAGAGATGCCCAAAACTATTCAATTGTCAAAGATCTGGGTCAAACCCCTTGTGTGATTTCGGATTTGGAGGTGCTCCATACATGTCCTTCATAGATGAACACATTTTCAACTGCTTTAGGATCTCTAGACCCATGTGGATCGAAGGTTATTAAGTTTGACGTCACGGATGTTAAGCCTCACTTGCATTACCATGTTGCCTTTTAAATCCATGTGGAGTACGTGAAAATTACCATCAAACACACTATGATTGATGAAGGTGTCGTGACGTGCATGATGTCCCTAACCTATTGGAAATATATTGACTCTTTGACTCTATCCCAATCTATGACTATGTTGACCTCATTTGATGTACATTCATTTTGACCACACAAAATTATTCCCTATTTTCTGGTCCAATTAGGTGGAAAGACAATGGAGGTTGATGTTGAGGTGCTAGATGTGCCCCTTGACTATAATTTACTACTAGGGCATAATTGGACTTATTCCATGACCGTGGTCATGTCATCTATTTTCCACACTTTATGTTTTCCCCATGAAGGAAAAATAGTGATGATTGATCAATTGTCCTTTGCGCGTGCTAGTCCTAATGCATCGGTTGGACCTTCGATCCCAGTGATTGACAATTCTTGACAGGAAGCCGAGGATGTTGGTTTCATAATGTATTCCTCTCTCATGGGTAGCTTTGATTTCATGGCACCAATCCATCACATTCATGTCATTTCCAGTAGGTATTCGACGTCAATGAGGTCTGTTCCTTTTCGTACTTCATATTTCAACGATCCTTGTACCCTACCTTCCCTGACTATATCGTGCAAATTTCAGTCGCACATTGGGATGGTGATGCCACTATCAATGACAAAGGTTGCATATCAGGATATTCTTAACACTACTACTGACCTTGATCCTTTCTCCTCGCAAAAAGACGAGGAGGATCTCGTTCTAGAGCCCGTATGGGCTGCCCAATCGTCTTGTTTACATGATTCCCTCGATTATACTTTGAATCCATCTTAGAGGCCATGTATGGTCCTGATAGGCCTTGGGATGATATGCATCATTGCTCCTATTTCCTCCTAGAACTTGTTAGGATAAAAAAGGATGACTTTAGATCTACCTTGAGTGAGATGGTTGGTCAGGCTATGGTTCCACTAGATATAGATGATATTTATGCCGAAGGAAACATGGAAAATATTTATCCTACCATCACGATCGACATCTCTCAAATTCCTGGAAAAATTGAGAACGCATATATCAGTGCAGATTGTTCACCTGAAGAAATTAAGATCTACACTGATATCTTCAAATAATTTCATGACATATTTTCTTGGTCGTATGAAGAGATTTCAGGGATCGACCCCATCATTGTCGAACATGAGATCAAGACTTATTTGGATGCAAGACCTGTTCAACAATGTCTTAGAGATGTTAATCCTAGGAAGGACCCTGCTATTAAGGTAGAGGTAGAGAAGTTGCTTAATGTTGGTTTCATCTACCAGGTTCCCTTGACTGAATGGGTGTCCAATCCTGTTCACATGAGTAAAAAACAAGGAACCATATGCGTATGTATGGATTTTTGAGACCTGAACAAGGATTTCCCTAAAGAAAACTTTTTGACTCCTTTCATTGACCAGATTATTGATGAGTGTATGGGAAGAAAAGTTTTTTCTTTTATGGACAATTTTTTTAGGATATAATCAAATTCAAATCAAACTCGAGGATCAACACAATACAACATTTATTTGTCCTTGGGGTACTTTTGTATACTAGAAAATTCCTTTCAGCCTAAAAACGTTAGAGCAACCTTCCAACACGCCATGACCTTTTCTTTTCATGATCTCAAACATATTGTCGAAGCTTACCTTAACGATATTGCTGCTCACTCTCACAAGAGAGTAGATCACTCTACTCACCTTTGATTAGTATTTGAGATATGTTGTTACTATTTCATCCATTTGAACCCTCACAAGTGCATCTTCTGCATTAGGTCTGACCGTATCTTTGGATTCTTAGTCTCTAGGCATGGGATCATGGTAGATCCTATGAAGGTTGAGGTAATACTTCGATTGCCTCCCCCATGCTACATTAGACAACTTTAGGGTTTACAAGGGAAGGATAAATTCTTTCATCGGTTCATAGTGAACTATGCCATTTTAACTAAGGGTTTCATGTGTCTTTTGAAGAATGATACTATGTTTATATGGGATGAGTGAGCCCAATAATCCTTCGATGCTCTTAAGAAATCCTTGGTATCGATACCTATGTTGAAGCTTCCAGACTATAGTAGATATTATTTTCTTTATATTGCCGCGTCCAAAGGGACGTTGGTATGGTTTTGGTTCAGGAGGACGGTGAGCTCCATGAGCACATTGTCTACTATATTAGTCAAAATTTAGTCGGTCTTGAACTTAAATACTCCCACGTAGAAAAATAGCCTTGGTATCCGTACATGGAGTTCAAATATTATGACATTATATATTACTTTGAAAAACTACCATAGTTGCAGATATCAATCCATTTCAATATGTCCTTACCAGATGTATCATAGGGGGTAAATACAATAAGTGTATTGTTATTTTGCAAGAATTTTATCTCGATTTTTCTTACGCGAATTCTAAGAAATCACTAGTTTTTGTCGAGTTGATATCAAAATTCCCTCAACTAGATGAGGACATTATTCATGACAATTTGTTTGTGAATGAACATATCTTTCTTATCTTGTCTTCGGATCTCTGGTATGGAGACATTCTAATTTATCTTCAAACGTTGAATCTATCCCAACATTTATCGAGAGACGATCGACGACGTATACATCATCAAGCTAAAAAATACCTTATCATCGATGACACTTTGTATCGTCGAGGAGTAGATACTATTTTCCATCGTTGCTTGACTCACAAGGAATATGAGTCGGTCCTCAATGAATGTCACAGTGGGGCTTGTGGTGGTCATTTATCTAGGCTTGCGACAACCCAAAAAGTTTTGCGAGCCGATTATTTTTGGCTGTCAATTTTTAAAGATTGTGTTGAGGCGGTCAAGAAGTGTCACCCTTTCTAGGTGTTTGCTTAGAAAATGCACTTGCATCGAGCCCCTCTTCACCCAATCGTCACCATCGGTCCCTTCACCAAGTGGGGGGTATATTTTATGGAATGTAGCCCAACTTTGGCTAGGGGGCATCATCATATTATTGTGGCCATGGATTACTTCACTAAATGGGAAGAGGTCATGCCTATCATTAAATCTGATGGTAAGAAGACACCATTATTCGTATTCAACCAAATTATATCTTAGTTCGGAATCCCAAAGGATATTGTCACTAATCATGGATGTCACTTTCATAATTAAATGATGAGGGAGTTAGCGTCAAAACTGGGGTTTGATAATGATCATTCTTCTCCTTATTACCCCTAGGAAAATGGACAAGTAGAGGCGATGAATAAATGTCTCAAGACCATCTTGCAAAAAATTGTCAGCCAGAGTAAATATGACTGACATCTAATGCTTTACCCTACTCTTTGGGCATATCGAACCTCGATAAATACTTCCACCGTTTTTTCTCCTTTTCAGTTAGTACATGGCATGGGGTCGATCCTTTCGATTGAATGTGAAATCCCTCCCCTCAAACTAGCAATTGAGATCCTACCTGACATATATGATCTTGAAGAATCCCTTGTGCACTTATAGCATCTAGATGAGTATCTTCGATATGCCTCTATGGCTATCAAATTGAATACACGATGTGTTAAGGTTCAATATTATAGGTTCGTCTGTCCTCGACAGTACACTGAGGGTGACTTGGTTCTCCTAAATGACCAAGCCAAATAACTATTGGGGGCAGGCAAGTTCAACCCCATGTGGCATGGTCCTTATATTGTGTGACGTGTTTTAGAGAAAGGAGCCTATGAATTGGAATATTATGAAGGGAATATGATGGATGAGCCCAGAAATGGGTTCTAACTTAGAAGGTATTATGCTTGAGTCCTCAATCTTGGGTGATAATTTTTGTATACTATTGTATCTTAGTGTATATACATATTTTACTTTGTGTCATTGACTTGCTTATCAAGTTTTCCCTTGGTTGGAAGATGTCCATAGAGTCTTCAATTTACTTAGGATTCATAGACAGTGTCATTTGTCATACACGAAACATGTCTTCTGTCACTTGGGTCATTTACTCAACTGAGGGCCAACTGGTGTCTTCAGGTGGTGTCCATCTGTAGCCATCAACACATAATGTGGTTGATTATAGCGTCATTATAGATATTTTACGTGATGCTATTTCACATGGTGTCCCATATTTAGATGTTCATCTGGACTCCCAGTTAGTCGTATTTCAGTTAAATGACAGATACCGTGTGTGAGACCCTATTCTACTCTGATGATTCCTACGGGTATGACTTTTGGAACGATACTTTGATTTTCTTACTTATAATCACATACTTAGAAGTTCTAATCATGTATCTAATGCATATGCTAATTATGTTTTAGATTGGTATTTGTCACATAACTAAAGTAAAGAAAACACATTCATGCAGGTACACATTGTAACATATATAAGTAAAGCTGAAGACCAAATTTTTTATATTTCATCTTTTCAAAAACTATGGTGTCATAGTACAAAATGGGGCTCACACCCTCAAAATACATATATGGCCGGTATATATATGACCATGGAATATATGCCTGTGGCACCAGATGAGTATCATGATAGCACACTACCATGTTTTTGAGACATCGGAAGAGTCACACTCATGCACGGGGCACACCCACCACCTGCTGCTACATAGCCTCTGGAAAATCCTCCACTTGAACCATAGGAATCTTGTGCTTCAATCAAGATAGATTCCCCTGCACATTCTGTAACACTCTCTCTGCATATCCCCCCACATTATCATCTCCCCGGCTCCTCCATCGATGTCATGGGAATCCATTTGTACGTCGCAGACCTACATCTGTGTGACAAATAAATTGTTAATACTTGATACCATACAAAAATATTTTCATTTTTTATTCTTTAAAAAAAAATGAAATATAGAAAAGCATTTCTTACTAATATCACTGTAGGCGAAACCTGGTGGAAAATACATATATGGATCCCCTCTGTATTCAATCCTAGCATAATATTAATCATCAATGGCTATGACTTGTCGATGCCACCAAAAAAATGACTCATCATTGTAGGGGGTTGGAACCCTACCACCTCCTAGACGCCTCATCACATCGATCCACTGTGACATAACTGGATCGCCCAGTCTATGTGGAATAATCTATACTTTAGGGCTCAAGCTTGGAACCCTTTCAAATAAAACACTACACATAATAGATGCAAATCTAAATTTCCTCTTTCTTCCATGTTTGCAATCCATCAGTTGGCCCTTCATGTTAGCCAACAATGAGGTACACCAGTCATAAATAGTGGGTCGTAAACACTCCACCACATAGAACATGAGTGACCTTGAGGCCTGGTGCAACGAGGCCGACCCCAAGATCCACGTAAGAACAAGTACGATGATCTTTAATCTCAAGTTCTCGATCTCCCTGATTGGGAGTTGGATCCCTACTTTATTTGTGCCTACAACACAGTGGGTGGAAATGTAATCCTCCATGGTCATACCACCCCCAGCCCCCGGGTCTTGAGATTCACTACCTCTCCCCAAGGATAAAATCCCATGATAAAATATATGTCTTCCACTTCAATCCTCAATGGTTTCCCATCGAGATTGAAGGCCTCTATCTCCAGATCCCAATAGTTTACGAGCACATGGAGTAACCTCACTTGAGCCCTCATTCCTTTGAGAGCCCAAAATTTATAAAGGCCACATATTTTTAAATCTAGTTGGGCCCCTACATCCCTTTCCACTTCTGCATCTATCTCTTCATTCTCCCTCTCCATCCATTCAATCACTATCCTACCAAAGGAAAGCCATTTTTTCAGTGAAATTTTGTCAAAAAGTTGTTTACGGACTTGTATGTGGGATAACATGCTAACAGTTTCATATATAGATGCATATACGTGGGAAAATTTTTCTTTTCCCACATACATGGAGGCATGTACATGACCCGATGAACCATCACCTGCATACACCCTATTTTACATGTTGCGCCCTCTAAAAATGAAAAAATGAGGACTAAATTTGAATTTTAAATCACTGAAAATGAAGAGCAGGGGAAGGGCACTTACTTGGTCCAGAAGGTTGCTAATTCTGTTGATCATAGCTCCCACAGTTGACACTTGAAGATCATGGACAAAATGGCCTTAAATGCACTATGTGGGTGAAAAAACTCAAATGGTATGGTAAAATGGTCTATTTTTTACTATTAGTAGAAATTTCTTACCCACTTCATATAGTTTGGGCTGATTTTTTGACCTTATGGACTAAT
>ML778331.1:229003-269014 GCA_009831015.1 Picea engelmannii
TAAAATGGTCTATTTTTTACTATTAGTAGAAATTTCTTACCCACTTCATATAGTTTGGGCTGATTTTTTGACCTTATGGACTAATAATATAGTGGAAAAAGTTGGTTTTGGTGGTTTTGTCCATGACTTTTTGCGGTTTCTAGTGTCATGCCACTCGTTTGTGCCTTTGGCAGGTATTTTCTTTCACTAGCATATAGGATAGGTTTTCACTCCACTTTGCATTCTTGCATTGTCCTATGAATGTAATATATACGCCTGTTGAGATCAATTCACGCTTCCAAAATTTCCCTCCCCTTTTCTATTTGCCCAACTTCTTTTCTCCCTTTCTTTTCCCTCTTCTATACTTACCCATTTTCCCCTTTTCTTTTTTCCCCTTCTACTCTCCCTTTCTTGTTCTATACTTAGTTTTTCTTTTAGAGTGGTAGGTTCCTGGGTTGGTGGAATTGAAGATCCTCATCTCCATACACACCCTCGCATCACGAGTCCGACCAACCGTCGTGCTATCCTACACTTAACCGATTTTGCAATTGTGGGTTCCCGAGTTGGCGGGGTTGAACTCTCACACACCATGCTCCGTGATATACATTTTTGCATCCAAAAGATACGCAATCTACATTTTGACCATTGGACCCCCCCCAAATCCTAAGTATCTCATCTCTCCTTTTTTAGGTCCAACCGACCACGTTACAACACTTAGTCATTTTTTGACCTTCTGCATTCGTGGGTTTGCGGGTTCACAAAATCCTCAAATCCTATTTCTCTTTCGTCCATCCCCGCCACGTTCATGTGTTTCCCAACAAACATTTAGTATGCTTTAATTCTAAAAACTTATAATGTAGGTTCCATAAATATTGTCATTAATGAGTGAAGGGATATATTATCTCCTATTAAAATGAATTAAACCAGGATTTGAGAAGGATTATATTATCCCTCTCAAGCGTTCAGTTTAAACATTATCTGGAGCAATGGAATGTTTTCGTCAACTTATGGAAGAACCTCGACAATAATTATGTGGACATACATTGAACATTTTCGGGAGGTAGGGCCAGAAATTTCAGTGCTCCAGAGCATATTGTTACTACTCATCCCCTTCTTCCCAAAAGGAAGCAATATGGATGTCTAGAATCGCTCGTGTAGGTTGCGCCCCAGAGGTTTTTGACTGTAAGAAGTTGGTTTCCTGGTGCACTAAGAGATACATTCCAAACCAATGGATCATTCATTTGCAAGACCATTCCCTTGTCTCTCTATCGCCTGAGGTATTTCATAAGATGTTGAGACTTCCCGAACCAACACTTACCTTCAAGGGTTAAGATTACAAAGAATTTTTAAATAAGCATGACAATGGGTTGGACCTCTTACTTGAGTTCTTGGAGAACCCAGTAGCTGTCCCTGAGGACATCACGAGATTTCATGTTAGTGCATTTAAAAATCCTTTCTGGGAAATTGCTTGGCTTTTCACGAGGATAACAGGACAATAAACTACAATCAAAATTTCCCGCATGATTGTTTACATTTTATACTTTACGGTCAAGGAATAGGCCATATTTGATTGGGGAAAGTTGATTTCCATTGAAATCTCTTCCCAATTGTCACAATACAAGAAGGAGAAAAAATTCTCTATGTCCTCTTATTTGGTTTTCGCGATAGCACATTGCTGCCAGTTTCCAAGATTATCCGTGTGTAAGAAGGTAAACTATGAATTCGACCTTGTAACCTTCTGGTATCAAACATTATGGAGGCACAAAGCCTCCCAACATTTTTATGAATTTTTAATGACTTTGTCTCAGTTTTTAAAGGTTTGTTGTTTGTAAAGGACACCCCCCGGATGTCTGACCATGCGAGTAAGTTCCTAGATAGGAAGGGGACATTGGAACAAATGGAGAATTATAATCGCATAAGGATTTTTGGTTCTAAGGAAAATCCTTCCTTCCATACCACATATCTGAAAAAATGTTTGTTACTAAAATAACAAGGAAATACAACTACTGGTTGCATTGTTTCCATGAAAAGAGAAAAAAGAAATTCATACCTCTGCCTTGGAAAGTTGGGGACTTCATATTCAGAAATATGAATAAGATTGATGAATTTGCAGGCCACTTTCACAGCTTGAATCTAAGATATGTTGAAAGGGTAAAAGGTGTAACACCCTGTTTCCCCCAGTTTGTAAATATAACTATATTGGCCAAGAAACTATGGCAAACTCAAAGGTGTGAATGTTTGATTTGATGGACATTTGTATAAAAGGTCGATGAATGTAAATTCTATTATTTTAATAGAAAATGGATACTGCTGGAAAGGTGATTTTCTAAGTGAGACCACAAATTATATAAAAGAGATGGTGGAGGGGATCGGGAATGGTTGCGTTAACCTCCACCGAACTAGTACCTTGGTGTATTTAATTGCTCAAGATCAGAACAACCCTCTGACCCAAGAATGAATTATGTTTAGGATAGTAGGTGGAAAGACCTCCTCAAGAGTTAATGAGGGTATGGGGAAGACCGCCCATCTGTAAGGATTCTAGACTTGACCACAGATTGAGAATTAGGGCCACACCCAATCTTGTTGGAAAAGGCAAGAAAGGAAAGTGTGGGGGTCAGAGAGGAAAAATCTGTGAAGAGTGCAAAGACGAGAGATGAAACTCTCGGATTCGAGGAAGAACCGTGAAAAGAGTGTGTTCTCATCACGAGAAATAGATACTGAGTTGAGAGAAGGAGAGTAACCTTCATCCCTATCTATTTCTATACCGAAAGAAGAGATTCAATCTCAAAGCATCGTAGTCTATCTCGGGGGTGGCTAGTGGTAAAACCGTTAGGAGTGACTAATCCTATGGTTGGGTGGAAACAGGTGCCCCTTCCAGCAGTCGCTTCATGTTATCTGGTTCTGATAAGTGTTTCCATACTTTATGCGTTGAATTGGGAATTAATGGTTGCATGCATGTATTTACTTATCTATAAATGGTTTCTGCATTGAAAAGGTTAAATTATGTATATACGTTGGTTTCCTTGAGGAATTATGCTTCTGTTTTTCATGTATGATCTAGTTTAACTCTCGAAGGTGTTTTCCCTAGGGATCTACCTCACGGCTCCAGAATTGGAGCAAGCCTCTTGCAACTACTACCGTCTTGGTAAACTCACGAGTTTACACCACCTTGTTTCATAATTTAAGGTTCTGCGAACTAGGAAGGCCTTTCCTTCAAACCAATAGCATGAGAGACCATGAATTCACGCCCATGGCCTTAACTAAAACCCATCTAAGAGTAGAGCTTATAGCCTGAGAGTCATCTAAAGGTCCATGTGACCTAGGTCTATGAAACTTTCACTAAGCCCAAATGGAGCTAGTTCAAAATGGTTTCGGAGTTTCGGGAGTTCGATGCCTAGAATGTCAAACGTCACGATAGTCAAAGTTACCCAAACTCCCTGAGTAACAAGAGACATATATGAATCAAGAACTTGACTGAGGAGATTAATGCAAACTATTCATTGGGAGGAAAACCTATCTCAGTTGTCATATTGACTCAAAGACTCACTAGAGTTAATGAATCAAACACCATCTGCTCGATTAGATCGATGGTTGGAAACCATTGCAGAGAACAAAGGTGAAATTAGCGGACATGCTAGTTCACGACTCGAAATCAACCAACGTCATTTATCTAGTTAGGGATTGAAGATCAATGAGAATCATTAGATAGAGTTGGGCGAGCACTTCCCAGATTGCGGAGATTGGGCCCTGCAATCGCTGTGAACTGTCGATCTGTGAACAAATATCGATGGTGGGGAATCATTGCGGAGCGCAAAGGTGAAATTAGTGGACTTTCTAGTTCACGACCCTCAATTCACCATCGTTGTTGATCTCATCAGGGTGGAGGGTCAATGAAAATTATTAGACTGAGTTGGGAGAGTACTTTTCTGAGTGTAGAGATTGATCTCTCCAATAAAGAGAGAGTACGTGGGGGCCCCGCAATCACTATGAACCATCGATCGATGAGCAAATTTTGATTGTCCGGATCATGACTGTGAAAACCTGAGAGAGGTTGAAATCCAATCATATCGGAGTGACAAGGGAATGTGTTGTTGCTAACCCAACTATGTGTTAGCCCCTGGAACATGCATACCTCACCCACATGGTTGGTGAAATGACTGGGATTCCGGGAGTCCGAGACTTCGGGACTCCGGAGGATTTGAGGTGCTTCGAAAATCCCCAAAGTTCCAATGTGCCAGAGTAGATCCTAGCCATTAGCATAGGAAGTCAAGTGGCAGTAGATCATTGACTCTGAAGAAGAACACTCTAGAGGAATGCGAGGAGTGAAGTTAATAAGTGCCTAAGTCCATTGGAACCATCCATTGGGAGGAGGATGCGTGGCGCTCGATCTGTAACTTTGGGTACGAATTAATTCAGAGGAAAAGGTGTTGGACTGTTTGAAACTCCCGAATGCCGAAATCATGAAGTGGACCATAGTCGTCAATCACAAAGGGATGCATGGCGCTCGATCTGTAACTTTGGGTACGGATTACTTTGGAGGAAAAAGGCATTGGAATTTGAAACTCCTGAATGTCGAAGTCCCAAAGTGGAACACAATCGGATAGTGAAGGGACATGTGGTGCTCGATCTGTAGCTTAGGGTACATAGTACTTCAGAGCAAAAAGGAATTGGAATGTTTGAAACTCCCGAATGCCGAAGTCTCAAAGTGGACCACAACCATCGATCATGAAGGGACGCATGGCACTCGATCTGTAACTTTGGGTACAGATTACTTCAAAGGAAAAAGGCATTGGAATGTTTGAAACTCCCGAACTCCAAAGTCTCAAAGTGAATCAAGGCCATCGAAATCCCTGAGGAAACGTGGTGTTGGATTGTGAACTTCAGATATTTTCAACTCCAGAGGATTCACGTGGTGGTTGTCTTGGCATCTGGTCATAGCCCACAATCATATGTAAGTATAAAGGGATGGAAGAACCTGAAGAACTTGGGAGAGGATATCTACCCGCTCTGAGCTCGGTCCGGAGCATGGAAATTGTGGCTGTAAAACTCTGGAAGAGAGGAATGGAATAGATATCCCGAATGAGGGTATTGATTTTCCTAAGAAGAACACAATTTTTACGCCCCACCATGGGTATGTTACAAATTGGTATCAGAGCATGGTTACAACACTTGGCCTGCTTGGGCTCATGGATGAGTCACTTAAAAATCACGTGTAAAGAAAATCTTAAGGGTGACGCCCTAACTTACCTCTTTCCTAAAGAATTTGGTTAAACTATCACTAAAGAAAAGAATGAAAACTTTCTACTGTGTGTGTGTTTAAGAAAAATGAACTAAGTGTTTCTCATGAAATACTAGAATGTTAGCTAACAGTAAGTGTTTTGTCAGCACTCCAACAGTCAGTGAATTATGGGAAATCTCAAACATAAAGGATGGTGACACACCATGAAGTGGGGGAGGGCTCCCACAATAGATTCGAGGAGTCTAACGAGAGGAGAGCGGTGGAGACCCCTCATGATCTAACTAAAACTGTAAGGAGCCTTATGGCTGAATTACAAAGTTGCAAGGCTGACAATGAGAGATTGATAAAAGAGCAAAAGAAACAAACAGAAATCAATGTAGTCTTGTTGCAGAGCGCATCCGATATATAGAGGTAGCTACAACATGGGCCTGAAACCAATGATGTGGACTGATGACATACATAGAGAAGTCAAAGTCCACTTGAAATACAAAAACATGGTGCCATAAGTGGCCACACAGGGAGAAGTGCCTCAAGGAAGGCCTAACCTAGAGGCAGGGGATGCTCATTGGAAGAGTCCTCTGGAAAGGGAATGGGAAACTCTAAGGGATATTCTAGTAGCAGACCTATATGACATTCTCAGAAGAAAGGAAAGAAGTGAAAGCATTCAAAAATTCATGACCCTGAAGAGTTCAAGAAAGCCAAACCACCCTCTTTCAATGGAGATATTGAGAAAGGGGAAGAGGCAAAAGCTTGGCTTCTTGGTTTAAATAAGTACTTTAGAGTTCATGACTATTATGAAAACTTGAAGGCTCGAATAGCCATATTCAATGTGAATGGAAAGGCTTCCATTTGGTGGGAAGATCTTAAGAATGTAAAAGGAATCCATGAAAATGACTTATCATGGAAACAATTTGAGAAACACTTCAAGAAGAAGTATCTGTCAGAGAAATACTTCGACAGGAAGACTAAGGATTTCTATGAACTCAAGTTGGGACAACTCAACATAGAGGAATATATCAATAAATTCCTTGAGCTGTTGAGGTATGTACTCTACATAGAATATGAAAAGGTAAAAGTCCAAAGATTTATCAGTGGGTTACCTCAGACCTACCCGAATAGGATTGAGTTTGACGAGCCAAAGACCGTAGAAGACACTATCCGAAAAGAAAAGTATTTTTATGAACAGTTTGGGTGTCAGACAAAACCTCACAAGGACTGGAAGAAGAAGAGTAGTTCAGGGTTCAATATGAAGGGATTTAAATCCTCAATATTTAAGAACTGTAGGAAGGATTCAAGGATGAGCCTTCCTACCCGAAGTGTGTATCAACAGAATTTCCCCTCTCAGATGGGAAATAAACCTTTTGGATCAACCCTAGTAAATACTGATAACCCAAAGAGAGAACCCTTGAAATGTTGGGGTTGCGGAGAAGAACATATGTTGAGGGATTGCCCACACAGAAAGAAGAGCAATAGGAGAATTTACAACATCCAAGAAGCTACCGCAGTCAATGATGTGGCTAGGAGCATGCCACGGATTTATGTAGCTTTGGATAATAAACAAGTTGACCACCAAGGTTTAGTGGTGGATATGGAAGGTATGATCACCAATCGTCTAGTTTCTATTTTAATTGATCCTGGTTCTAATTTGAGTTATGTGGCCCCTTAGACTTTTGATAAGTGTAAAATGAAACTAGTTAGACATGTTAAGCCATGGTTGGTACAACTAGTTGTTATAGCAATATTTGCCTCACCCCATGCAATATTGCACATAGGGACATTTTCTATTTCCCTATGCAGACTCTTCATCCCTTTTTACAAATCCCAGAGATAAAAATACATTTTTTCCACAAATACACACCTTTCCTACTATACAAAATGCGTATACGCAGGTTGCACCACTCCAACCCGTGTACATTGAGAAATGTGCCCAAAAATGAAAAATGGTATCGGGTTTCCATGTCACGATAGGAGATGAATGATCCTTGGCCTTCCATATACTGGAAACATTTTGATTCATCCCTTCAGTTCCATTTCAAGGCTATAAATTGGCCAATTATGAGATATGGAAAAGAGGAGAAAGAATTCAACTTTGAGAGAAAAGTTACTTTGGAGGAATTATTCACTTCACATTGAGTCTGCATCCCTTTGTCCTTTAAGTTTGAACATAGTGTTCAGTCCCCAAGCTCTTCCCTTATTGAGTGAGCACTGAGAACTCCATTGTCTCTCTTAAATGAGCTTGCCTTTGGTGGAGGATTGAAGTGGTGGAGGCCCAGCTGGAAGGAACTTAGTTTCTCGGTTCCGAACTTTGTTGACACGGAAGTTTGTAACTTATTCACTTGTGTTGATTATATCTTACTAGAAATACTCTTTTCTCATCCAATTGATATATTGCAAATATTTGAATTATTATTCCATGGGTGTATTTTTTTATGTATGTTAATGGATTATGCTATTGAATGTGATAACATAATATGTTATCACCATATGCTTGCTTTGCTTGGTTGTTGAGGACTAGTTGCAGGTATATTGCTTTGGGTCAAGTGCTCAACAGTGGACTTCATCGAACGTCTGGACAAGGTAGGAATTTTATCTTGTCTTGCTAGCATATTTGTTTATATAACATACTTGAGAATAGAGTTGATTTCTACATCCATTTCTGTCTATTGTGGTTTTACCCTAGCCATAGAGAGATTTTCCTCGTAATAGAATTGGTGACCATACTGGGGATTGAATATTCTTCTTGGGGTTTGGAGTGTTTTTCTCATTAGATTTCTCTTGTTGACATTGCATTTCTTGTCATTTGATTGCTTGGAAGCCTCTGTTCACTCTGTGTCTGAGTCTTTCAACCTTCTCCTTAGCCTAGCTGTGTTTTTGACACTTATACGTAGGTTTTTGGTTGACAGTCACGTACATACACGTGCTTCCCTTCTGCAAGCTGCGTACATACGTGTTGTTTCCTTGAACATTCATGTACGTCAACCTCTTTTGCTTGTTTTCTGGGTTTGGTGGTTGTTGGGTGTGTTTTGATGATTGTTGAGTCTTCTTGGGTCTCTGTAGTGACTGTTAAGTGTCTGGGGGATGACATGAAACCTGTCTTTTGTTGAATTTTTGGATGGTACCTTTATAATCACCTTTTCATTTTGATTATCCTTGTACATTGGGATGGGTGTTTTGCTCCTTGGTATCCTACTTGAGTTGTCTCTTTCTATACACAGTAGAGGATTTATATATCAAGTTGTTGTTCAGTCCATGAATTTTCATTTTTCTTATATTGAAAATACAAAAATATTAGGCATTTTGCATTGCTTGGAATTTTGATCTTTTGAGTCTTTGTCATTTAGCTTAGTGCATGTAAAGAAAGATTGTATTTTTATTCAAAATTGAAAAATTGTATTGAAAATTGCATTGTTCTTAGGAAGCATATCATTCATTGGAAATTAAAGTTAGTACTTTGCATTGTATTCATATATACTTTAATTTCTGAGTCATAACATCACTAAGTTTCACGACCGCACCTTTTGAGTAATCACAACCATTAAAATTAACGCTATAATTTAAAATTGATTAGTAACAATCTTATTTTCTAGGTTGCACAAACTAGCTTAGGATTTAGTGCCTTGGAATAGGATTTTGTGAGTAAACTTCTCCAAGGATATTAAATCAACATATGTGTCTGACTAAGGGAGTGGGGAAATCCATTGTATAATCGGTAAGATTAGGAGGCTCCTCTTACATCGGAGTTAATCACGAGGTCGGTTGAAGGGATATCCCCCCGATACCTTCTTAGCGTCAGAGATATTTTTGGGGATCTATTCATATCTGGGGATCTTGCTAGTGCCCTTACCTCCATGAGAGGCGGTGCTTTCAAGGTTTCAAGCTTTGCTACCCTTCCCATAGGGTGGAACTGAATTATAATACTCAGTCCATGCCTTGGGTCTCTAATCATTTCCCTCTTAACATGCCTATACTTTCAACCGAGGGCACGATGGCTCCACTTTATGTGTCTTCATTTGAGAGGAACCTTATCCCTCAACCAAATCTTACTATGGAAGGTTGGAACCTCCCCTCTTACGGATCTAGTTCTATCCATGTTTGTTCATGAGACAATACTCAAATGGGTGATTAGTCTACTTATTACACCCCATCCATGTATCCTTCGTCCGCCATGCCGGTTCCTACAAACACTTTCCCCATGGTGGGTCCACATATATCCCCGAGTCTTTCGTACGGAGGGAATCAATTTTATGGTTCAGGCTACCCTATTCACGGAACCCCTTCACATGGGGGAAACATATATCCTCACTTGAAAAATCCTTATCATAATTTTGTCTCTTCACAGACATATGCTTTAGTGATGATTCCAGTACAGACCTCTTTGGATCAATTAGGTGGAGGATACTACCTTTCTGAACAGGGAAAGGGTGTAAACCAGGACCCTTCCTGGCTTGCAATGTTTCAAAACCAATGTTTCCCTGGAACTTGGTATCAAATGCCACATTCCACCACTACTAGTGTAGTCACTGCTAGTCATACTGGATTTCCATCAGCAACCACTGCTAGTCATGTTGGAGATTGGTCGATGACCTCTGCTAGTCATGTTGAAGACCCACAACTAGCCGTTGCTAGTCATGCTGGGGGCATCACTCCAGTCTCCATGAGTCATATCGATGTTAGTCCTCCATCCTTTGTACACGACATGGGATATGACACTCCAACCTCTACCAGTCACACTGAGATCATGTCACCAACCATTGTAAATGACGCTGGGGGAATTCACATGATTGAGAAGCCTAGACATATCAGATGTAAGGCCAGATTCCTTTACAGGACTTGCGAAGGAAATCACCTTATGCGTTTGTGTCCTGCTACTACCGAGATATTGGAAGCGTGGTTCTCACCCGAGGGCCCTTTGATTTCTAAGGTGTTTGTGGTTTCCCCACACCCTATTTCTCCTTTGATTGATATGGAAGTCCTGCCGATGAAATCCTATCCTGAGCACACCCCTGTTAGCGAGGGTGATGTGTATAATATCTAGGTTATCATGCATCCTATTCAACCCAGAGTTGAAGAAGTGGTCGTACTAGTGCAATCTCTAGTCAATCCAACTCTCCTTGTGGAGGGTGATGCATCCTTCAACCATGTCATTAGAATTTTTGATACTGCACATTCTGAACAAGAGAGAGTTTTTCTCTACCTGAGTAGTCTCCCTCCAAGTCCCGAGGAAGTTCCCTTTGATTGGGATGGTATTGTGGGGTATCCAATGCCCCCGCCTATGTTTTTTCAAGTAAGAGACATTATCCGATATATCACGAAGACGATAACCTTTTCTATCACTTTATCCTCCTCGACTTGGAGAGATTTGGGTTTTCCCAAGCTTATGTTAGCTATTCGTAAGATAATGACATTTAACAGAAGTCCAGCATGGGAGCCTTGGCCTCCCCGGTGACATGTCACCTAGAAACTCCCAAGCGAGTCTGATTTAATCTCTTTTAAGACTCATCTAAAAAATGAGAAGATTGTCGAGTGAATTTGTCCCTTTCACACTTGTTAAATTGGACTTGAAAGGTCATGAGTCTTAGTTAAGATCTTTTCCGACACGTTTTCAAAAAGGAAAAATATTGTCGAGTGAACTTTTTTCTTTCAAACTCGTAAATTGGATTTGAAAGGACATCTATTTGGTACAAGTTTATCCCTTTTTCACACCACGTAGACTAAGGTTATGAAAAAGGAAATTTTTTGGGCGTTAAATTGTGATTGCATCTGATGCCCTTGCTTGCAGTATTGAGCCTATAGTCGATTCTCACTTTGCGTTATAAAATGTTTTCCTCAATAGTTTTTCATCCTCAACCAAGCAGAGCCTCATTTATATCCTTCACAATTTGACACCCTATACCCAGGAGGGAACATTCCCCTGAGTGTCCATCTCCCACATGCACCTTCTTGCATTAAGCATAGGTATGTTCCACTGTTGGAACTAGGTTTGATTACTTGCAAAACTTTTTTCCTCCTTTGTATCATAACATTCATTTGTCTATGAAAAAACAAAAAAAGACAGGTAGGAAGGGAGTATTATCTTATATTTGGAAGCAGTCGTGTCGCCTTTGATCAGAGAAAAAAGTTATTGAGTCCACTTGTCATCATAATTTTGGGTTTATCATGGCCTTAGGAAGTTGAGCTCGTTACAATGAGTTTTCTGCCCCGACTGGTTACTCTTCCAGTCCATATGGAGAACTTGATTGATGTCTCTTGCATCTCATGGTTTCATCATTAATTCTATGATGCCAGAGTCTTCCATATGTCTCATGCTCTTGTTCAAAGGAAGTCTATCAACCCGTGTCGGCCATTCTTCAGAACTCTTGACTTTACATGTCAGTCATACCCTTAGTTTGTCTCAGAATCACATGATTTTGTAGTCCTATTACGTACCCTGGTCCTAATTTCATCATTGGTAGGTAACCTTGAACCCAACAGTTGATATTTCATCATTGGTCGTTGACTGGGTGGTTTCTCTTGTGTTCGATGGAAAGACATCTATTCACACATTGGGATTCATGTAGTGTCTTGGATTCGATTAGCCTTATTGGTGGTTTCCTTGCCTTTGTCAACAATTTTCCTCATTGGCTGCTATTCAAAGAGTCTTTTTCGTGTACCTCTTGCACTTGGCACATGCGAAATATAGACAGGATTGTTGGTTTGTGAACATGTTCTTCGTTCGATTTCCTCCAAATCATTTAGCTCCTACTCTGTACCTCGTGATGAATGATGAGATATTACTTAATGCTCTCCTTTTAGTGGGTCTCCTTCCATCGAATTCAACTCATATATTCTGGAAATGAGGCCTAGATTCCTATGATTACCTTGAGGCTTGAAGTCATTAGCGGTATGTTCTCTCACCATAGACAGTAGGGAACACATCAATGTCTCCTGATCGATGGATTCTTCAAGTGTTCGATCTTGAATCCTTTATTCACACTTGTAAGAATGTACTCGGTTCCTTGATACCTACTTTCATCATTGGTAGGTTTTCTCGTGTTTGTTAACAACATACCTCAATGACCACTAATCAAATGAAGTCTCATTGTGTTCGACCTCAACTCATTTATTCACATGCTGTAGACTTGTACCTTTGGCAGATTGTGTAGAAGACTTGAAGACATCAGTATGTGGCAACAAATTTCCTATGCTATTGCTTCCTTTTCATTGGACCAATACTTATATGACTTCAGTGATCATGGGAGATCATATTGTACTCCATTGTATACATATATCTTCAGATTGATTTTGAGACTGGTTCTACTGGGCCTTGTTCATGACTATGACAACCTTTGGCATGTAACCACATTTATATTTACCTATTCATGGCCACAGACATTTGTTTGGTATATTTTCACATGGATCTACAGTGTAATTCATATTGGCAGCCACATATGCAAAGTTAGTGCAGAATGTAATGAGCAACTAGTTCTTCCAGCTGGTTCCCCATCACTCCACTTCTGGGTTTTTATAATGTATTTGGGCCATCGCAGATACTCCTCTGACCTCACACATTAGGGGGCATCTGTTATAGCAAGATTTTCCTCACCCCATGCAATATTTCACAGAGGGCCTTTTTCCATTTCCCTATGCAGACTTTTCATCCCTTTTTGCAAATCCTAGTGCTAAAAATACGTGTTTTCCACATATACGCACCTTTCATACTATACAACACGTGTATACGCAGGTTGCACCACTACAGCCCATGTACATTGGGAAATGTGCCCAAAAATGAAAAATGGTGTCAGGTTTCCATGTCACAACATAAGATCAATGATCCTTGGCCTTCCATATACTGGAAACGTTCTGACTCGACCCTTCAGTTCCATTTGAAGGATATAAATGGGCCAATTCCGATCTATGGAAAAGAGGAGAAATAATTCAACTTTGAGAGAAAAGTTACTTTGGAGGAATTATTCACTTCACATTGAGTCTGCATCCCTTTGTCCTTTAAGTCCAAACACAGTGTTCAACCCCCAAGCTCTTCCCTTATTGAGTGAGAACTCCATTGTCTCTCTTACATGATCTTTCCTTTAGTGGAGGATTGAAGTGGTGGAGGCCCAGCTAGAAGAAACTTAGTTTCTTAGTTCCGAACCATGCCGACACAGAAGTCTATAACTTATTCACTTCTACTGATTATATTTTAATAGAAATACTCTTTTCTTGTCCAATTGATATCTTGCAAATATTTGAATTATTATTCCATGGGCGTATTTGTTATGTATGTTAATGGATTATGCTATTGAATGTGATAACATCATATATTATCACCATATGATTGGTTGTTGAGGACTAGTTGCAAATATATTTCTTTGGGTCAAGTGCTCAAGGATGGACTTCATCAAACATATGGATGAGGTAGGCCTTTTTTCTTGTCTTACTAGCATATTTGTTTATATAGCATACTTGAAAGTAGATTTGATTTCTGCAATCATTTCCGTCTATTGTGGTTTGCCTCTAGCCATAGAGGGATTTTCCTCGTAAAACTAGCCACTGGAACCAAAAGAAAAGCAACATAGGTCTTACCATCTTGCCAATTCATCATGGATGGGTTGCTCACCCAAGTGATCCTTAACATACTTCCCCTAGGATCTTATGACTTGTTGATTGGTATGGATTCATTGGCTGATGATAAAAATAAGTTGGAATGTTACCATAAAACTCTATAATGTGTAAATGAAGAAGGGGGGAAGATGACCCTCCAAGGGATTCAAAAACCTGTCTCAGTGAGACAAATATCAACCCTTCAAATAAAAAAGTATTGCAGAAAGGGATGTCCTCTATATGCAATACAGGTGTTGGAATATGTTGAGGATGAAAAACTAAACCTAGAGGACCACCCCATATTAAGAGAGTATAGAGACGTGTTTCCAGAAGAGGTACCGAGTCTACCTCCGAGAAGAGACATTGACTTCTCAATAGAACTTGCACCAGGAGCAGTGCCAGTTTCTAGGACACCCTGTAGGATGAGTACACCTGAGCTAGTTGATCTCAAGCTATAGCTAAAGGAAATGATGGACAAAGGCTACATCTTTCCCATTGTGTCTCCATGGGGAGCGCCAATCTTGTTTGTGAAAAATAAAGATGGCACGCTTTGATTGTGCATAGATTATAGAAAACTCAATAAGACAACCATAAATAACAAGTACCCCTTACCAAGAATCGATGACTTGTTCAACCAATTAGAGGGTGCTTCCATTTTCTCAAAGATTAACTTGAGGTATGGATACCATCAAGTCTGAATCAAGGATGCAGACATCCACAAAACGACCTTCAGGACAAGGTATGGTCACTATGAATTTGTGGTGGTGCCATTTGGACTAGCCAATGCCCCCACCACTTTTATGTGCTTGATGAACAATGTTCTCAGCAAATTCCTAGATAGATTTGTATTGGTTTTCATTGATGATATCTTAAGCTACTCCAAGAAAAGAGAAGATCATGAAGAAGATATTAGACTTGTACTTCAAGTACTAAGAGAGCATCAACTCTACGCTAAGCTTAGAAAGTGTGACTTTTTCTAGAAGCAAGTGCATTACTTGGGCCATGTCATTTCTGAATAAGGGGTGGCAGTAGACCCTGACAATATAAGATCTATTGTGGAATGGCCTACCCCAAAGGATGTATCTGATATCAGATCCTTTATGGGCTTAGCAGGATATTATAGAAGGTTCATAAAAGTATTTTCCAATATTGGTTGTCCAATCACTGCCCTCCAAAAAAAGGGGGTTAAATTCCCTTGGACATCAGAATGTGAAGAAAGATTTCAGGAACTGAAATACCTTCTGACCCATGCACCCATGTTGAAGCTTGCAGATCCTGATAATGATTTCCTCATGTGTACAAATGCTTGCAAGGAAGGACTCGGAGGAGTCCTTATGAAAGAGGGACGTGTAATTTGCTACACATCCAGGAAATTGAATGAGCATGAAATCAATTATGTGACCCATTATCTAGAGTTGGATGCCATAGTGCATGCTTTAAAAATGTGGAGGCATTACCTCTTGGGTAGAATTTTTGTACTTATGACAGACCACTGTGGGTTGAGGCACCTGTTTTATCAACCAAAACTCAATGTTAGACAAGCTAGGTGGATGACTCTACTTATTGAGTTCGATTTCAAAATCAGACAAATCAAAGGGAAGGAAAATAGGGTGGACGATGCCCTTACCATAAGTGTGAAAACAATTCACCTGGAAACAATAAGAACTTGTGAAACAGATGTCAGGGAAAGAATTAGGACTGCACAAGAAACAAATGCATTCTTCAAGACCGTGACCTCATACATAAGGCAAGAGCCTATAAGCGTAAAGTATGAAGGCTATCAGATGCTCAATGAAGGCCTACTGACCAACAAAGACATATTGTATATTTTAAGATTTGATGACTTGAAGAGGTTCATAATGGATGAACTACACAAGAGACCATATACTGGTCACCCAGGATATCAGAAAATGATCACGACGACTAGGAAAGAATTCTATTGGTTTGGACTGAAAAGGGACATAGCTGACTATATAGCTAAGTTCCTAGAATGCCAACAAGTTAAGGCAGAACATCGGCACCCAATAGGGTTGTTACAGCCTCTACCAATTCCAGAATGGAAATGGGAAACCATCTCCATGGATTTCATCATTGGATTACAAGATCGACTAAGCAAAATGATGCCATCATGGTAGTGGTGGGAAAATTGAGCAAATTTGCTCACTTTGTTCCTGTCAAGTCGACTTGTAAGGCGATAGGTATTGCCAACATATTCATGAAGGAGATATTCAGACTGCATGGCATGCCTAGAGAGATTGTATTTGACAGAGACAAAAAATTCACTTCAAGATTTTGGAAATACTTGATGACTGATATTGAGACTAAATTTTTGTTTAGCACAGTCTATCACCCCCAAATTGATGGATAGATAGAAAGAGTAAACCAAATATTAGAAGACATGTTAAGGATGCATGTAATGCATCATCCTAAGAAGTGGGAAGACTACCTGCCATTGGTATAATTTTCCTACAACAACGGTTATCAAGAGTCACTAAAGATGACCCTTTTGAAGCCCTCTATAGTAGACATCAAAAAATCCCCATCAGCTGGAGTAATCTAGTGGATAGAATTTCAATCGGACCTGACATGCTGAAAGAAATGGAGAAACAAGTGAATAAAACAAAATATGAAAATTTCTTAGGATAGAAAGAAGAGCTACGCCGACCGAAAGAGAACGCCTAGAGAGTTCAAGACATGAGACCATGTCTATCTCAGATTTAGACCCAGTAAGAGTTCCCTGAGAATGAGATCTTATGCCAAGCTATCACCTCATTATTGTGGACCCTCTGAATTCTTATATAGAGTGGGACCTATAGACTATAGGCTAGCACTCCCTCCCAAAGTAAAGACACGTAATGTTTTGCATGTTTCATTATTGAAGAAATATGTACATGATTCTAATCATATAATTGACTGGTATGTGATCTAGGTGGAATTGGAGGGAGAATTTCTACCATAACATCAATACACACTAGACAGGAAGGAAACCTCACTCATGAACCAAACCATTACACAAGTCAAGGTGCAGTGGAAACACTTTGGACCAGATGAGGCTATGTGGGAAATGGAGGATTCCATGAGACATACATATCCGATTTTTTTTACTTATGTATATACATAGCATGTTGATAGATAGAAAATCAAGGAAGATGTTCCTTTAAGGGGGAGGGAATTGTAACACCCTGTTTCGCCCAATTTGTAAATATAACTATTTTGGCCAAGAAACTATGGAAAAATCAAAGGTGTGAATGTTTGATTTGATGGACCTTTGTATGAAAGGTCGATGAATGTAAATTCTGTTATTTTAATAGAAAATGGATATGTGTTGCATGACTACTAGAAAGGGTATGTGCTAAGAGATACCACAAATGTTATGAAAGAGATGGTGGAGGGGACCATGAATGGTTTCCTTAACCTCCACCGAACCAGTACCTTGCTGGATTTAATTGCTTAGGACCAGAACAACCCTTTGACCCATGAATGAATTATAGTCAGACTGGTAGGTGGGAAGACCTCCTCAAGAGTTAATGAGGGGATGGGGCAGACTACCCATTTGTAAGGCTTCCATACCTGAACACAGACTGGGAATTCAGGCCATACACAATCTTGCTGGAAAAGGCAAGAAAGGAAAGCGTGGGGGTCAAAGAGGAAAAATCTGCGAAGAGTGCAGAGACGAGAGACATAACTCTCAGATTCGAGAAAGAACTCTGAAAAGAGTGTGTTATAATTGTGGGAAATAGAGACTGAATCAAGAGAAGGAGAGTAACCTTCATCCCTATCTATTTCTGTATCGAAAGAAGAGATTCAATCTCAAAGCATCGTGGTGTAGCTCGGGGGTGGCTAGTGGTAAATCCGTTAGGAGTGACTAAGCCTATGGTTGGGTGGAAACGAGCACCCCTTCCAGTAGTCGCTTCACGTTATATGGTTCTGATAAGTGTTTCCATGCTTTATGTGTTGAATTGGGAATTAATGGTTTCATGCATGTATTTAATTATATGTAAATGGTTTCTGCATTGAAAAGGTTAAATTATGTATATACATTGATTTCCTTGAGGACTTATGCTTATGTTTTTCCTGTATGCTCCAATTTAATTCTCAAAGGTGTTTTCCCCAGGGAGCTACCTCATAGCTCCAGAATCAGAGAAAGCCTCTTGGCACTGATACCATCTTGGTAACCTCACGAGTTTACACCACCCTGTTTCAGAATTTAAGGTTCTACAAACTAGGAAGGCATTTCCTTCAAACCAGTAGCTTGAGAGACCTTGAGCTCATGCCCATGACCTTAAATAAAGCCCGACTAAGAGTAGAGCTCATAGGTCAAGATTAATCTGAAGGTCCATGTGACCTGGGTCTAGGAACCCTACCTTAAGGCCAAAAGGAGCTAGTTCAAAATGGTTTTGATTTTTTGGGAGTTCGACGTCTGGAATGCCAAACTTCATGATAGTCAAAGTTACCCAAAATCCCTGAGTAAAAAGAGACATAGATGAATCAAGAACCTGACTGAGGAGATGAATGTGAATCAGTCATTGGGAGGAAAACCTATCTCAGTCGTGAGATTGAATTAAAGACCCACTAGAGTTAATGAATCAAACACCAGCCGCTCGATTAGATCGATGGTTGGAAACTATTGCGGAGCACGAAGGTGAAATTAGAGGGCATGCTAGTTCACGACCCACAATCAACCAACTTTGTTGATCTCGTTGGGGATGGAAGATCAATGACCATGATTAGACAAAGTCGGGCGAGCACTTCCCAGATTGCAGAGATTGGGCCCCACAATCAGGGATGATTTTAGGGGCTAAATTTCGCTCATGGGCTAATTTTCCATGTTTTTTTCCAAAAAAGAGATTCGTTATTTTACAAATGATTCACCCAAATTCTATAGCATAAAATTATTTTACCTTAAAAATTGCCAAAAAATTATAAAAATTATATAAAATCCTTATAAATTTGAATATTTTTACAAAATTATCGCCAAACATTTATAAATGGCATATTAAGGATTAGTAAGATTCGCCAAGGTTTCTACATTTAAAAATATATTTCCATCCTTAAAATCATCCCTGCCCGCAATTCCTATGAACCATCGAACTGTGAATGAAGATTGATGGTGGGGAATCATTGCGGAGTGCGAAGGTGAAATTAGCCGACGTGATAGTTCATGGCTTGCAATTCACCAATGTTTTTGATCTCATCAGGGTGGAGGATCAATGACCATGATTAGACCGAGTTGGGAAATTACTTTTTTGATTGTGGAGATTGAGCTCTCCGATAAAGAGAGAGCACGTTAGGGCCTCACAATCACTGTGAACCATTGATCGATGAACAAATCGGTATTGTTCAGATCATGACCATGGAAAACTAAGGGAGGTTGAAAGACAATCAGACCAGAGTGATGGGGGCATGTGTCACCCCTAACCTAGCTATGTGTCAGCCCTTGGCACATGCATACTTTTGACGATAAATATCGTGATCAGGAATTTGCCTGCAAAGTATTGCTAAAGCCTATTATTTATAAGCTAATGACATATAATACTAGTAGGTGTGAACCCCTTGTAGATTGGAGGATCAAATGAGGTTCTTATTTTGATATTTGTGTTGTTGTTTGACATTACTTACATGGTCCTACATGATTGATGATGAAATATTGGTTTTCTTTGCGACATAATAACAGATGGATAATGCGTATTATGTGTTGGTTGCTCTAAGCTCTAAATTCCATATTTTATGAATGGCTTATATTCACTGTTATCACATTTCTATTAGCGCCATGATTTATTACATGTTGCACTTGCACAAAACACATGTTACTCGTGACAAAAGATAAAATAAATATGGAAAAAATCCAAGAAATAATAGCTATCTTATACTATATTATGCTATGCTACATTATATGCAAATGGAATTAAAAGGATTATTGTTAGTCCTAGCTAACAAAGTTAGTGCTTATTTGATGTATTGAGTTATATGAAGGCACATTCGATATGAGTTATGGTATGTTTGCAAATGGTTAATGTGATATAGGGTGGCACACTTGGCAAGTAATGGATGTTTGTTTTGATGCATGGATAAATTGAATGGATTAATTGATGGTTGGTTGGCGTGTACTAAGTAATTAAATGAGTAGAGGATGGAAGAAATGTGCATTTACTGCACGTCACTCCATACCTCTCCCACTAGACGTCACCCTAGCTTGGGTATTGTTTAATTGTTGTTCGTTGTGGTTAAGCTCCGATTTTCAGGCAAGGAAAGAATTTCTCAACCAAGCTCACATTTTTAAGGATTTTTGATTACAGGTATGTCTTTTATGCCATCCTTGAACTCGCTCTGGTTATGAAATAGATATTGGCTCGGTGATGTATTGGTCTATCCTTTTCTTGAGACTAGAAACTATGTAAACTTGTGATATTTCTCTGGAATGGTTGGTTGTGTGTATTCATTGTAAATGAAAAAAATGGATAGTTGAAGTCATGATTTCATTGATGATTCTATGTGGTGGAAGCCATGAAGGATATCTATTGTCTTATGGTTTTTGGTTGAATGGTTTCATTCGGTCCAGACTTGCTATCCATCTCCACACAATTATTGTCACCATACCCAGTCGTATTTGTTGTTATGGGGTTGATGGGTTTGATTTGAGCCACCTTGTGTCACTGCATATCGTTTCACCTGGTTATGGGCTCATTTATGTTATTGGTGTCTGCGCAATGGGTTATGGTAGATATAATTCCAAGAGGCTTGCCTTAGGGTTGGTTTCTATTTTGTGTCTCTGCTTTTATATCAACATTATTGTTTTTTTTGGGGAGAACCGCAAGGGTTATGACCTACATGTTCTTGGTGTTATTTATTGACCAGTGAGGAACCTCTACTCCTCTATTCAAAACCTCTCCTACCTGGTGTGAACTGTCACCTTGTCTTGCAAACAAATGGTTATGTGGCTTGTGTGTCCACCATGTTGTCTCGAAGGGTTCTCTTATGTTTTTGGTGGGGTCAACTCCAGTCTCCCTGTGTTGGTTCCACTGAGCAAACCCTTGATTACTCAGATCCCACCCTTGATTATTCAAAGCCCAATTTTGATAAATGAACCAGTTATTTTCTGGTCAGGAACATGGTTGACTGTTATGAGTTGGTGGAGTATCCTCGACAGTGGTAGATTATTGGTTGTCTCTGTTAATAGCATAGACAATGTTTTTTATGATTGGTGTATAATTTCTGTATTCTTTTATTGTGACAATTGATTCTAAAGTTCACCATGGTTTAAATTGGTTGATTTGAGAAATGGAATAGGGCATACAGTTATTGCCTCCTTGTATTGGATTGATAACTCAACATCGTTTGATGTTTTGATTCAAATTAATTAGACATGTACAGTCACATAAATGTTCTTGCGTTTTGAATGGTCTTTGTGTTCCTACAACATTGTATAAGTTGAAATGATGTTTGTTGTTACTATGTGTTTAAATTGCAAATCAAGATTATTGCAATTTGAAATATTGATGATTGTGTTTTGGCTGTCCACTATGTATGTTTGATGGATATTGGACATTGTATCATCGATTGCACCATCAGAGATGGGCACGGGTTCTATAACAATATGGTTTCATTGCAATTTAATTGTTAAATTGAATTGAGGAATGGAATCGGGCACAATTTTAAAAGAACTGTGTCTGTGTTTGATTTGAAGGATTAATTTATGATAGTGGTTGATGGTTTGGATGCTGGATAGAGGTGATACAAATGACTGTGTGTTCATTGGAATTGTGTTAAATGTTAAAAAGAAGAAGTGAGAGGAAACAAAATTCTTGTACAGGTTGTTTTGGAAGGCATATTATTTTGAGTATGATGACACTGTGATTAATTGAAAATGTTAAGGATTTAAATGTGAACAGTGAGCAAGTTTAAACACACAGTAATGGTTAAATTATACACATAAATTGTTTAATTGATCACAACAATTATTTGGTTAGTGTTGCATCATTTGCATTAAATACATAATTTTTTTATGGATTACTTAATTGATTTTATGAACAATATTCTCTTTTTTTCCCTACCATTATTTCACTTTTCACTAATTACAACCCCCTCGCCTTCCCATACTCATTACTCAGTCCTTGTTCCTAAAATTTAATTACAGTTAAGAGGAAATATGTATTATGACAATTTAAGATGGATTATAGTGATATATTCTTTGGTTTATATTACAATTGATTGTTTGTTGTCTATGAGCAATAATCGTGATATTTTCCCCCTCATTTTAACATTTTTTCATTCAATACAACCCCTCACATATCCCAGAACCTTTACTCACCCCCTATTCATTGACAATGATTAAACAATTTGTATGGATTGGATTGCATGAGTCTGATATGTTGTTGATCTAAAATTTATTTCATATTTTAAAAAGAGTTGTCATGTACGGTTGTTAAAGAAACTATTTTCTAATCAATTATGCATACAGGAATGAGTTTTTTTAGCCAAAGTAGCCATTGCAGATGTAACCGAGAAAGAGGTAATTGGAAGAGGGCCCTAGAAGGCCAAGATTATCCATACACTTTGATGCTGACTCGAAAGAGTTAGGCCAACTATTTCAAGCTAGGTTATTTAATTGGATTGGGAAAGGAGTGGTCCAACCTAGGTTTGAAAGGCCTCCCTTGGAATCCCCACAATTCCTTGGTGTCCCCATGCATCCTCATGTCTCACTACAACCTGAAGTTCCTGAGAATAAAAAATGGCAAGAGATTGTCCACCCAATAGTCTCCCAACATCATGGTTGGCCTAACTTGTTGTTACCTGCTCCCCCACCTATCAATAAAATTTTCTAAGATGCCCCTATCCACTCATCAATTCAGTCTTCCCATGCAAGTAAAATCTTGAAACCGAGGTCCACCATGCCCCTGACAAAGGAAAAGCCACTGTTGCCCCTTCCTCACCCTCCAATGGCTCTGATGAATCTGTGTCCTCCCGCATGCATTGGAGGGATGATTTCTCTCACGTGATCAACGAGATTAGTCCTAAAGGATCAACATAGCCTAAGGAAAATTCAGAGAGATCAAAAGGTGACTGCAACAACAAGGAAAGATTTCATCTCTGAGTGGAAAATATGGATTTTAAGTTTTTATTTATTAATTGTTGAGAACAATTGACTTCTGATTTGTTTGGACAACACATACTATTTTTGGATATATGAGTATTATATTTTGGAAATAATTTCAAATATCATTGAGATAACTTGTCGAATATCAATGTGATTATGGGAGTCACGAGGAGGGATGTTTTGTTTAATTAACTAGTTGTGTTATGATTGTTAAAAGCTAAAGGGAGTCACAAGGGGTCCCACCTACTAGTTATTATTTATTTAAAAACCATTATTATGACTTATTACTTTTCCCCCTAACTAAAGGTTGGCTAAGTTTTAGTTATCTTAATTAATGAATTAGTTCAACTACTTCAACCAATTCTAATTTTCTTAAATGAAAAAGGAAAGGGAGGAACAAGAGAAGGAGTAGAAGAAGAAACATACTAAGGTTTGATCTTTGAGTTTTGTTGATATAATTCAATTTTCACTCATTCCTTAATTCATTAGAATCCTAAGTCTTTTTTATGATAGCAAGGTACTATTGTAGAGAGCAAGATTCAAGGCTGAATGACATCCTTCAGACACTTGTTTTTCAGAGGTGTTGATCTATCTTTGATAGTCTGTGTAGACTTGTCTGTTTGTGAATTAGTTTTCATGACTGACAAAGGCTATTGTGCAGAGTCTAGTGGGCAACAATATGTGGCAAGCTGATCCAACTTTTCAAGTTTAGTTTTTGATTTTCTGTCAGAACTCCTTTTGTATGTTTCATCAGGGACATCTAAGTTTGACTTTGGTCCAAAACTTCCTCAGGAAATTTTGTAAAGAGAACGATTCTTTGATGAATTGGAATGAAATAAAGGATTTATGTATGTCTCATATGTGTTGGTGATTGACTTAGTGTTTTTACTTTTGTATCTATGTTTATTTCAACATCTAATATATTCAGAAAATTACATAAAAATGATTTTTTCAGCAAGCTTTTAATTATAAAAAAATAGCCTAAGCACTTCTAAACAATACTTGTGAATTAGGATATTGGTTTTGATGGCTATAAACATAGGGTGATATTCCCGTCTATCTTGATTTAGCCAAGAAAGATCTGAAAATGTTTGAGTAAGATCATTTCATATCTTTTTCTCAACATTTATTTGGCGACCATACTGGGGAGATCTTCAATATCTCTCTGGTTAATTTTTATGCTTTATTAGCATCGAATACATATATTTTTATGATATTGATTATTTGATTGTTTATTTCTTAATGACTATGCCTATAGAATGTTGGCATGTTTTATAGGCATCGTATGCTTATCATTGATGGCAAGTACAACAATGGTGATGGCTTGAGTACAGGTATAATGTGCCAGGCGGGCACCAAAAGTATTTTGGGAAGATGCAGCAGAGAAAGCTTGTGAAGACCGGAAGAGATAGAGAAGAGGTGCATGCAGAGTGCAAGAGTGTGCTTGTCATTGATGGCAAAGATCACTACCAGTAGCGCAGGGATAATGGCATGGAAATGGAAAGTTCAACAAGTGATTGTTGGATCCCATTCAGAAGAGTAAACTCCAGGAGTCAAGGAAGAAACTCACGGCAGAAAATCGTGAAATGTGAAATGCCGAAATCCCGAAACAGGCACATCAACAAAGGTTTCATATACCGGGATTTGGAGGAGTAAAGAGTCGAGACTCTTCATCACAGGAGTCCCGAAGTTGCGAAATGTGAAACACCAAAATCCCAAAACAGGCACATCAAAAAAGGTTTCAGATACCGGGAGTTGGAGGAGTCAAGAGTTGAGACTCTTGATCACAGGAGTCCCGAAGTTGCGAAATGCGAAACGTCGAAATCCTGAAACAAGTACATCAACAAAGGTTTCAGATACTAGGAGTTGGAGGAGTCAAGATTTGACACTCTTCATCACAGGAGTCCCGAAGTTTCGAAATGCGAAACGCCGAAATCCTGAATCAAGCACAATGAAGGCTCGTGAATTTGTGAAATGATCCTGGCCGTTGAATCCTAGTCGTTGGATCAAGGTTTGATCTGGACCGTTGATCAGGCATGATGAAGGCCCGTGAAGTTTCTAAATCACAATTCAGAGTGACATGTGGCATCCAATTAGATCACGACATGTCATCGAGTGATGCAAGAGTGACCTCACTTTGGGAGTTTTAGCTTCATCACTCCCCCAAAGTCTCGAAGGCTGAAGTCCAGGAGCAGAGGATAACTATCTGATGACCACAGATCGTGGAACGCTGATCTGGAGAGTGAAGTGCTTGTTTGATTGGAGAGTGGTCATATCTCATGCTCACATTGTTGAGAGCTGGAGCACAGAGTTATAGAAGCCAAGATCTATTTGAGAGCTCGTGACATGAAGATTTGAGATGACTCATCACAGAATCCCCGAAATGCGAAAGTATGAAATACGTTTTTGAATAAGGCTGTGGTCATAGCCAGTGGTCACATCTGCGAAAGATGGAGGAAGGATCTAGTGAAACCAAGCTCCATTTCGGGGATCATGACTTGGAGTGTCGAGACACTTCATCAAAGGAATGCTGAAATGTCAAAATGTCGATGAAGTCGGTGGTCACCGCCGATGGTCACGTAAGTGGAAGGAGCTAGCATAGCTAGGCTCCATTTCAAGGTTCGCACTGTAACTACTAGAAACCAATGATGGTTTCTGCCAGAGGACTTGAAGAGACCTTAGGGTGATCGCCAGAGAAGCTGAAGGGTCTCGAGGCATCTTGCAATGAAATGAAGGGTTTTCATACAGACTATTGACAGATGGAAGACCGTTGGAGCCTGGAACTGCAATAGAGCGAATGAGCTCGACTGTGACAGAGAAGACAAAGACTCTCAACTGCTGGAGAGGCTAAGGAATCTTGGCATAATGCTCAGTGAGGATGAATGCATGGGTTTAACCACTAGAGAAGCTGAAGAGTTGTCATGATGATTAGGTAGAGAACTCGCCATGAGGAGAGAATGCAGAAGCATTGCAAATAGAGGATGCATAAGATGCACAGACAGAATAAAAAAATTTGAACAGAGAAGAGATTGGGGGCTGTTGAGAGTGATTCAGGGTGTACAAGGAGGCAGTGTGCAACAACTAAAATATAGAGAAGAGGAATGGTGCATTGAATTGACATGGCGCAGAGAGCATAAAAGGCAGAAGAATAGAAAGCGCAAGGCAAAGTGTGCAGGAAGACACTGATGCAGGTAGAGCAGAGCAGTGTAGTAGAACAATGATGAGACCGATAAGCCATTGATAAGTATTGCATCATTGTGATAAATTGATATAAAGCAAACTTGATATTCCAGGGTGGTAGGGAGGTGCTAGGGAGGATTGTTGTCCTTAGAAGTTCAAGTGGGTGCTTGAACATAGGGAGTTGTAGCTTCCATCTAGTTGCAGCCAGAGAAACCAGGGTGGTAGGGTGGTGCAAGGGAGAATTGTTGTTCTCTATTTTACAGGTTGGTGCCTATGTGATTGGAAGTTGGTGCTTCCATCCAGTTGGTGCTGGAACACTTAGGGAGTTGTTGCTTCCTTCTAGTGGGTGCTAGAGAAACCAGGGAGTTGGTTCTTCCTTCTAGTGGGTGCTAGATAAACACAGGGAGTTGGTTCTTCCTTATAGTTGGTGCTAGAGAAAATAGAGTGTTGGTGCTCTCAGCAAGTTGCAACTTGCAAAATAGAGGTTGTAGCCTCACAATGAGTTGGAGCTCATATGTATGATAATGTACATAATGTAAAGATTACTTATCATACCAAGAAGAAGAGGTTTTTACCTTTTATGGATTTCCTCAAGAAATATATGTCTCTGTATATTTCATATGTGTGACTGATGTCGAATGTTCTATTTATTACCTCCCTGCATTATTGCGATTATGATTATGTTCTCTGCATAGAGTTTAAAATAAGCATAATTGTTTAAGCACGGTAACAACTGATTCACCCCCCCCACTCAGTTGTCCAACAATTGGTATCAGAGCCAACCCCTTTTATCTAAGGGTAGATCCTAGAGATTTAACATGTCAAGCCATGAAGGAAATTCAACCAATAAGTCCCCTCTGTTCAATGGAATAAACTTTGCCTTCTGGAAAGTTAGAATGAGAACCTACATAATGGCTTTAGGTGCAGATGTCTGGGATGTGGTAGATACTAGTTATGTAAATCCAGTTGTACTAGCTAATAAGGATGACAAGCTAGAATTTAGCTTCGACGCTAACGCTATGAATGATATCTTGAGTGGGCTTGCAGAAGCAGAATTTGTAAAAGTTATGCACCTAGGAATTGCCAAAGAAATGTGGGACAAACTCATTAGTAGTTATGAAGGTAATGAGAAGGTAAAGGACGCCAAGCTTCAAACCTATAGAGTACAGTTTGAACATCTGAAGATGAAAGAAGATGAAACTATTGGAAAATACTTTCTGAGAGTTGAAGAACTGGTAAATGCAATGAAAGCACTTGGTGAAAAAATTGAGTAACCTTCTTTAGTTTAGAAAATTTTGAGATCTCTACCAGATAGGTTCAACCCGAAGGTCTCTACTATAGAAGAACGTAATGATGTAAAAACCTTGGAGTTTGATCAACTTCTAGGAACATTGAATGCATATGAAATGAGAATATTTAAAGATAAACCCACCTCCAGAGAAGCATCATTTAAGGCAGACAAGAATGAGGATTTTGAGCCTGATGAAATTGAAGCAAAATTTGTGAAGAGACTGAAGAAGGGATCAAGCAAATGCAAAGGTAAACTGCCTTTCAAATATTTCAACTATGGTAAGATAGGTCATTTTGCAAATAAATGTCCTCACAAAATAAAGGATCAGACATGTGATGATGAGGAGAAGCACAAACACATAAATTTCTTTAAAGAGAATAATTTTAAGAAGAAAAGTCTTTGTGTAAACAATGATGTTGATCCTTCAGATGATGAAGACAATGACTCCTCTATTGAAGATAAACTAAATGACTTTATGCTTATGGCTATGGGAGATTTTGATGATGAACATACAAGAGGTGAAATGGATGATGAAAAAGATGTGGTGGATATGGAAGGTGAATTAATTAGTGCTTTGGAAGAAATTGACAGACTCAGAATTAAGAACAGAAAGAAAAAACAATTGCTGATACAGTTTGAGAAAGACAATAAACAACCTGATGAAGACTTTGCCCTACTAAAGTGGAATTAAAAGAGGAAAAGAAAATCAAATACATTCTGAAACAACATTTATCAGAAAAGAAGGCAAGATGTGAAGCTCTGGAGAAAGAAGTAGTGAAAACCAGGAAAGAGTTGGAGAAGTTTCAAGCCTTGTATCATCAGAATCTGTCAAGTATCAAAGCATCAGAAGAATTGGCCACCATTTTGAATCAACAAAGAAACCCAAAGCTGAAAACAGGGCTGGGTTATGAAGAGGGATCAAGTAGTGATCAACCAGGAAACAAAGAACACATCAAGTTTGTCAAATCTACCATCTATGACAACAAAAAACCTGCAGAAACAAAAGAAGATAATCATATGCCCAGGAGGAGTAATGAAAGAGGTACTAGAAATGAAACTATGGATCAGAGAAATAATGTACTCTATGTTCAAAGAAATCATCAACATAGAAGAAATCGACCTTCTCAAAGAAGAAAACCATTTTCCAGGTACCAACATTTTTTCTATTGATATTGTTTCTTTTGTTCTAAATTTGGTCATAAAGCTGTAAACTGTTCTTTAAAATTAAATTATGAGCAATCAAGACATTCAAGGTATAGATATCTTCTGCAACAAAGAATGAGACAACCAAGTAACAAACCACCACAGACTGCAAATCATTTGATGGATGGGAAAATGACACAGGTTAAGCATAACAATCATTATGATACTTTATTCGAAGAACCAAAATGTTACATCTGTCATAACTATGGACATAAATCTGTTGACTTTTTCTTAAGGAACTATGAACCAGATTTGAATTCCCCTGCTGAAAATGTCAAGGTTTGGAAGAAGAAAGAAAGTGACAAGTGTGGATTAGTGTTGTCAGCTCAAAGACAAACAAACCCTTGGTATATAGACAGTGGATGCTCCAAACATATGATGGGAGACAAAGGTAAGTTTCTATCTCTAAGTGAAAGCAAATCAGGAAACGTAACCTTTGGAAATGATGCTCCAGGTAAAATAAAGGGTAAAGGGATGATGAGTTTAAGTAATGGAAAAGGAAAATCCCAAGATGTTCTACTTGTAGATGGGATGAAACATAATCTACTCAATGTAAGTCAAATGTGTGACAGAGGATGTGAAGTGGTGTTCACATCTAAGGACTACAAGATAAAGTCTGTAAACTTAGGACAAGTGGTGGCCAAAGGCATAAGGACAAAAAATAATGTATATGTGCTGAAAGAAGATAGAGAAGAGTGTCATCTAAGAAAACATGATGAAATATGGTTATGGCATAGGAGACTTGGACATCTAAACTTTGACCACTTAATCAAGCTCAAAAATTTTGAGGCAGTAAAAGATCTTTCGAGAATATCAAAGCCCCAAGATTCTATGTGTAAACCATGCCAAGTAGGAAAGCTAACCATGACACAGTTTAAGTCCAAGCACTCTACTTCAATAGAGAAACCACTCCAACTAGTTCATATGGATTTATGTAGACCATCAAGACAGGAAGGCACAGGGACAGAAAACTACTTCATACTGATTATTGATGATTACTCCAGAATTACTTGGGTTGGATTTCTCAAGGAAAAAGCTCAATCATTTGAGAAGTTCAAAAAATTTAAGGCTTTAACTGAGACTCAAAGAGGCAAGAGATTAAAGGCAGTAAGATCAGATAGAGGAGGAGAATTTATGTCAAGTGATTTCAAGAAATTCTGTGATAAGCATGGGATCAAGAGAGAATACACAATCCCAAGAAATCCACAACAAAATGGAGTAGTTGAGAGGCAAAACAAAACAATGCAGCAAATGACTAGGTCAATGATCAATGAGAAGAACAATGGTCAAACCTACTGGGTAGAATAAATACACACAATAGGCCATGTTCTTAACAAATCCCACCTCAGACCACAAAGTGACAAGACACGTTATGAACTATGGTATGAGAGACCTACTTCAATCAAACACTTCAAAGTCTTTGGGAGTAAATGTTACATAAAGAATAATGATGAGAAACTTGAAAAATATGATGATAGGGCTGATGAAGGTATCTTCTTAGGGTATGCTACAAACAGTAAAGGATACAGATGCTATAATAAGAGGCTGCATAAAATGGTTGACTGTATTGACATAAAAGTTGATGAAGGAATCCCAACAAGAGAGGTGTACAATAATGAGTCTTCTACGGAGGACACAGCTAAAGCTGAAGATGAACAGGTCCAAGAATTAGAAAATGAAGACTCTGAATCATATGAAGACATGGATACTCAGACAGACTCGAATCAATAGACAACTTCAAATTCCTCCTCCAGAATCACTTAAAAGAATCATCCTGCAAGTCAGATAATTGGTGAAAAAGACAAAGGTGTACAAACCAGGAGAAAGATAATCAAATACACCGAACAATCACATATAGCTTTCATATCTATGCTGGAACCCAAGAATTTTAATGAAGCTAGCAAAGATGACCATTGGGTTAAAGCAATGAATGAAGAACTTGATCAATTTGAGAAAAACAATACGTGGGAGATGGTTCATAGACCTAAAGGTAAAAATATCATTGGTTCCAAATGGATCTTTAAGAATAAGTTGAATGAGTAGGGACAAGTTGTTAGGAAAAACACAATATTGTTCTGTAAACGCTATGCTCAAATAGAAGGACTGGATTTTGATGAAACATTTGTGCGCTATCAAAATATTTCTTGCCTATGCTAGTCATAAAAGGTTTAAAGTCTATCAAATGGATGTCAAGTCAGCTTTTCTAAATTGAGATTTAAATGAAGAAGTATGTATGGAACAACCAGAAGGTTTCGAACTGTCTGATAACCCTAACTTAGTATGAAAGCTGAAGAAAGATTTATATGGGTTAAAACAATTCCCTCGTGCCTAGTATCACAGGCTGGATACGTATCTCAAAGAAAAAGGGTTCAAGAGAGGTACAGTTGAAAACAATCTATATATCAAAACAAAGGATAATGATTTGCTCATCGTGTTGGTCTATGTAGATGATATCATCTTCGGATGTAATAAGGATTCATTGGTACAATGGTTTGCTTCTACCATGGATTCTGATTTTGAAATGTCTATGATAGGTGAACTGTCATTTTTTCTTGGTCTACAAATTACTCAGAGGTATGAAGGGATGTTCATTTCTCAAGAAAAATATCTAAGAGAAATGTTGAAAAGGTTTCAAATGGAAGATTCTAAACCTGTGGGCACACCAATGGTTACTGGATGCAAATTAAGCAAGGATGATGACTCACCTGATGTCGATCAAAATTCATATAGGTCAATGATAGGCAGCCTGATGTACATCACAACATCTCGCCTAGACATAATGCATGCTGTTGGAATGGTAGGAAGATATCAGTTTGCACCTAAACAAAGTCACTTGCTAGATGTCAAAAGGATATTCAGATATTTGAAAGAAACAATGAACTATGGCCTATGGTATCCTAAGAATCATAATTTTCAATTATCAGTATACTCAGATGTTGATTGGGCTAACTGCATGGATGAAAGGAAAAGCACGAGTGGAGGTGCGTTCTTCTTAGGAGATTCTCTAGTAGCATGGTTGAGTAAAAAGCAAGGTTCCATTTCTTTATCAACTACAAAGGCAGAGTACATTGTTGCTTCTACCTATTTCACTTAGGCATTATGGATGATTCAGACACTTGCAGACTTGGAGGTAAAATACGCTGCACTGATCCCAATTCATTGTGATAACACTAGTGCCATAAGTGTGTCCAAGAATCCTATATTCCACTCCAAGACCAAGCATATTCCCATAAACTAACATTTTCTGAGAGAGCAGGTCACGAATCAGATTGTCCAGGTCCATTACATTCCAACCATAGAACAAATTGCAGACATCTTTACTAAACACCTAGCCAAGACACCATTTGAATATCTTCGACAGAAGCTGGGTGTCATCCCGTCTCACACCTAAGAGAGTCCATTCTATTAGGGGGAGTTTGTATTGATTGAATATCTGATACCTCCAAAAAATAATGCAACAACTCAGGGAGAGAGTGTTTTCTTTGACATTGATGTCAAAGGGGGAGAAAAGAACAAGTCCGAGTGCCTTTGTTGCCATCAATGCCAAAGGGGGAGATTGTTGGCATGTTTTATAGGCAACGTATGCTTGTCATTGATGGAAAGTACAACAATGATGATGGCTTGAGTATAGGTATAATGTGCCAGGTGGGCACTAAAAGTATTTTTTGGAAGACGCAGCAGAGCAAGCTCATGAAGACCAGAAGAGATAGTGCAGAGGTGCACACAAAGTGGAAGAGTGTGCTTGTCATTGATGGAAAATATCATGACAAAAAACACAGGGATAATGGCATGGCAATGGAAATTTCAACAAGTGATCGTTGGATCCCATTCAGAAGCATAAAATCCAGGAGTCAAGGAAGCAACTCACAACAGAAAATCACGAAATGTGAAATGCCAAAATCTTGAAACAGGCACCAAAGGTTTCGGATATCGGGAGTTGGAGGAGTCAAGAGTCGAGACTCTTCATCATAGGAGTCCCAAAGTTTCGAAATGTGAAACGCCGAAATCCCGAAACAGGCACATCAACAAAGGTTTCGGATACCGAGAGTTGAAGGAGTCAAGAGTCGAGACTCTTCATCACAAGAGTCTCGAAGTTGCGAAATGCAAAATGCCAAAATCCTGAAACAGGCACATCAACAAAGGTTTCAGATACCGGGAGTTGTAGGAGTCAAGAGTCGAGACTCTTCATCATAGGAGTCCCGAAGTTGCGAAATGAGAAATGTTGAAATCCTGAATCAGGAACAATGAAGGCTCGTGAATTTGTGAAATGATCCTGGCCGTTGAATCCTAGCCGTTGGATCGAGGTTTGATCTGGACCATTGATCAGGAACGACGAAGGCCCGTGAAGTTTCTAAATCATAATTCAGAGTGACACGTGGCATCCACTTGGGTCACGACACATCATCGAGTGACACAAGAGTGACCTCACTCTGGAAGTTTTTCTTCGGGAGTTTTAGCTTCATCACTCCCCCAAAGTCTCGAAGGCTGAAGTCCTAGGGCAGAGGATAGTTGTTCGATCACCACGGATCGTGGACTATTGATCTGGAGATCGAAGTGCTTGTTTGATTGGAGAGTGGTCATATCTCGTGGTCACATTGTCGAGAGTTGGAGAGAAGAAGAAACCAAACTCTATTTCAGATCTCGTGACATGGAGAGTCGAGACGACTCATCACAGAATCCCCGAAATGTGAAAGTGTGAAATACATTTTTGAATAAGGCCATGGTCACAACTAGTGGTCACATCTGCGGAAGATGGAGGAATGAGCTAGTGTAACCAAGCTCCATTTTGGGGATTGCGACTTGGAGTGTCAAGACACTTCATCACAGGAATGCCAAATGCCAAAATTTCGATGAAGCCGGTGGTCACTATCGATGGTCACGTAAGTGGAAGGAGCTAGCATAGCTAGGCTCCATTTCAAGGTTTGCACTGTAACTGCTAGAAACCACTGATGGTTTCTGTGAGAGGACTCGAAGAGACCTCAAGGTGATCATGACTTGGAGTGTCGAGACACTTCATCAAAGGAATGCCAAATTCCGAAATGCCGAAATGCCGAAATGTTGATGAAGCCGGTGGTCACTGCCGATGGTCACGTAAGTGGAAGGAGATATCATAGCTAGGCTCCATTTCAAGGTTCGCATTGTAACTGCTAGAAACCACTGATGGTTTCTGCCAGAGGACTCGAAGAGACCTCAGGGTGATCACCAGAGAAGTTGAAGGGTCTCGAGACATATTGCAATGAAATGAAGGGTGTTCATACAGACTATTGACAGATGGAAGACCGTTGGAGCCTGAAACTGCAACAAAGGGAATGAGCTCGACTGTGACAGAGAAGACGAAGAATCTCAACTGTTGGAGAGGCTAAGGAATCTCGGCATAATGCTCAGTGAGGATGAACGGATGGGTTTAACCACTAGAGAAGCTGAAGAGTTGTCATGATGATTAGGTAGAGCACTCGACATGAGGAGAGCATGCAGAAGCATTGCGAATAGAGGATGCATAAGATGCACAGACAGAATAAAAAACACTGAACATAGAAGAGATTGGGGGCTTTTGAGAGTGATTCAGGGTGTAGAAGGAGGCAGTGTGCAACAACTGAAATACAGAGAAGAGGAATGGTGCATTGAATTGACATGGCGCAGAGAGCATAAAAGGTAGAAGAATAGAAAGTGCAAGGCAAAGTGTGCAGGAAGACACTGATGCAGGTAGAGCAGAGCAGTGTAGAAGAACAATGATGAGACCGGTAAGCCATTGATAAATATTGTATCATTGTGATAAATTGATATAAAGCAAACTTGATATTCTAGGGTGGTAGGGAGGACTGTTGTCCTCAGAGGTTCAAGTGGGTGCTTGAAAACAGGGAGTTGTAGCTTCCATCTGGTTGCAGCTAGAGAAACCATGGTGGCAGGGTGGTGCAAGGGAGAAATGTTGTTCTCTGTTTTACAGGTTGGTGCCTGTGTGACTGGAAGTTGGTGCTTCCATCCAGTTGGTGTTGGAACACTTAGGGAGTTTTTTCTTCCTTCTAGTGGGTGCTAGAGAAACCAGGAAGTTGGTGCTTCCTTCTAGTGGGTGCTAGAGAAACATAGGGAGTTGGTGCTTCCTTCTAGTTGGTGCTAGAGAAAATAGAGAGTTGGTGCTCTCAGTAAGTTACAACTTGCAAAACAAAGGTTGTAGCCTCACAATGAGTTGGAGCTCATATGTATGATAATGTACATAATGTAAAGTTTACTTATCATACCAAGAAGAAGAGGTTTTTACCTTTTATGGGTTTCCTCAGGAAATATCTGTCTCTGTATATTTCATATGTGTGATTGATGTCAAATGTTCTATTGCTTACCTCCTTGCATTATTGTGATTGTCATTAAGTGCTCTACGAAGAGTTTAAAATAAGCATAATTGTTTAAGCACGGTAATAACTGATTCACCCCCCCTCTGTAAATTCTAACCTTGTACAATATCTACTACAAACTGATATTTAGAAAAGAACAAAAAAGATACAATGGCAAATACAAACATTACACAGAGATTTTTCACCTGGAAACCCAAACCGGGAAAACCAACATATATTATATTCATACATTGTGTTACATTGTTTACAATACAATATACATATAGGAGTCGGCGACATCCAAAACCCTAACCCAATGAACTGGATTAGTCCAAAACCCTAATTCCTTAACAGGAAATAGAAAACCATTGGCAAAAACCATGTGCCGAAAAACCACCTAAATATCATGTGGTCCCGGAAATATGTCGTCCTGGTGTGAATTTTTTTTTCGGGGGCATTGCCCCCACACCCCCACGCGAGGGGCTCCACCCCCCTTCACCCCCCGAGGGGGGCCTAGCGGCCCCCCCTCTAACCCCCCTGCGCGCCCGGCGCAGGTGCTTAGACACTACTACTCGTGCAAAGAATATAACACATACCCAACACTCTGTTAGTTGTCCAACATAGAAGGCAACCCAATATTGAGCCCGATCTTCAAGATTAGACCAACATTGCTTTGAATTTGTTCAACACCATTTTAGACAATGTCAATACTTTTGTTGAACTTAATCATTCATGGAAAACAATTGAACGAGATATTAATGCCCCAAAACATTGGGAAGCTAGATGTAGATAACCTAGAGATCAACAATAACCTTCTTGTTCCTTCAGTTTGGACTTACTTTCATGTCCTTAGACTCTCGTGTTTCTATAAGAAGAAGAGGCTTATCACTTGAAATTAATCCTATTGCTGAAATAGGAAGAAGAAACATCACGTTGTCAACCCAACAAAGTGCTCTAAGGAGAACTTTGTCTGATTCATCCAGTTCCTCTTTCTTTCCCTCACCTATCATCCACAAGATGGCATCTAGTGGTGGTTTTGGTAGCTCTGTAAGTGCTTCCTCCTCTCAGTATCTAGCTTCGTCAATGATTGGTATCTTATATAGCCACCATATCCCTATCCAATCTACCACAAATCCCACCAAATTCATTAAAAAATATGGGATTTTTCAATTTGAAGAAGGTGCCACAACCACACCGTGGCATGTGTCCTCTCCTCTTAACCTAACACATGTTACTCGTCCACTTCCTAAATTCAAAGAGAATCTCCCTAGGTTTTCGGGGAATGACATTGTCACTAAAAATGAACACTTGGTGCCATTTTCTAATTCTTGTCACAATATAGGAGCCAATAAAAACGATACTTGCATGCGCTTATTCGTCAATTCCTTGGAAGGAAAGGCTATGTCCGATTTCTTTGACCTTCCTCCTAAAATTATATATACTTGGGAGGAGTTATTCTATTGGTTCAGATCCACCTATGGGAAATATAAAAGCCCAGCTGAACAGTTACTAGAGTACAATAAAATCACCTATAAGGATGGTGAGACCATCAAGTATTTCAACTTGTGTTTCACTAAGCTATACAATCAAATCCTTGAGCTCATTCAACCTCAGAACCAAGCTGCTTTCATGCATTACTACAATGCATTAATTTCCCCCTATCGTCATAGGCTTGAGAAAAAATCCGTTGATAACCTTGGTTCCGCTCTGCATACTTGTTTAGAGTATGAAGAACAACTCGAAAGAACAGGTCTTCCCCAGGGATAATTGGTTAAACAGACAAACATGTCCACCCTCTTACAACTGGTACAAGATATGAATAATCGTATGATAACGTATCATTGAAAGGGAGTTGCCTCCCCTCTAACCCCCAAAGCTTCATCTTCTTCTGCACCTCCCTTTAGAAACCCATTTGAAAATATTTTTCAGCCCAAGGCTATCTTTCCTCGAAGTTGGTGTAACTTTTGCGAGGAACACCACGAGGAAGCCACATGTGAGGTAAGGAAGAGTGCCAGAGATAAGATCTTTGGTAAAAGACCATAAATTACCATTGCTATCCTAGATTTTGCAGAGCTAGAGGAGTCACGATCATCAATACTAGGAACAAATCCTACGCTCCCAAAGGTGAGTATGATCCTTCCCGTAATTCTTCTAGCCCAAGATCATCATCACCAACTGTTGCGATTCAGGTTCCTAAGGTTCCTGATAGTCAAGGGACTATTTCCCCTCTCCCCTCTTCCAAATACAATATTCTGAATTAGTTGGCCAACATCAAAGCATATGCCACCCTCCTAAACTTGGTTGTCGTACCCAAACAACAAAAGCATCTTAAACAATTCATGGAAGGAAAATATTCCATTGTAGCCAGCCTCTCTGAAGAGGCAAATGAAGAGGATTCATCTATAAATAAAGTAGGTGTACATAACTTTAGATACCCTGTAAAAAACCCCCCTTTTTATATTCATGTAAATATTATGAATAAGATTGCCCATTGTTACCTCATTGATGGTGGTTTGGGCCCAATTGTGATGTCGAATATTATTATGGAATATCTAGGCTTGTCTTGTACAAATGAAAACACCAGAAGCATTCTCTCCTATAATAGTCTAAAAAAAACAACCATAGGTGAGATTAAAAATGTGACCTTAGTTTTGTGTGCACACCCTTAAATAAGGACAAGCCTTAGCATTCAGGTAATCGACATGCTAGTAAGAAATTACTCAATCATCTTGGGAAGAGATTGGAAAGCTTTGATGAGTGGATACCTCTCACTCGACGGAACACATTTATCCGTTCCTCGAGATGGTAAAAACATTATAATCCTTAGAGAGGGAAGGATTTAATCTTACATAGAGAGTGTCCCACAACCTAAGGTAAACTATATCGAAGAGAAACTAGGAGTGTTCTTGGCATGTTTTATAGGCAGCGTATGCTTGTCATTAATGGAAAGTACAACAACGATGATGGATTGAGTACATGTATAATGTGCCAGGCGGGCACCAAAAATATTTTGGGAAGACGCAACAGAGCAAGCTTGTGAAGACCAAAAGAGATAGTGCAGAGGTGCATGCAGAGTGTAGAGTATGTGTGTTTTTCATTGATGGCAAAGATCATGACCAACAACACAACAATGATCGCATGGCAAGATCATAAGATAAATTCCATTTCAGGTAGAAACAAAGACTCCATTTTAGAGTTTTGGATACCGGGAGTTGGAGGAGTCAAGAGACAAGACTCTTCATCACAGGAGTCTCGAAGTGCCGAAATGCGAAACGTCGAAAATCCTGAAACATGCACATCAACCGGAGTTTCGGATACCAGGAGTTGGAGGAGTCAAGAGATGAGACTCTTCATCAAAGGAGTAACAAAGTGCCGAATTACGAAACACAAAAAATCCTGAAATAGGCACATCAACTGGAGTTTCAGATACTTGGAGTTGGAGGAGTCAAGAGACAAGACTCTTCATCACAGGAGTCCCGAAGTGCCGAAATGCGAAACGTTGAAAATCCCAAAACAGGCACATAAACCAGAGTTTCAGATACCAAGATTTGGAGGAGTCAAGAGTCGAGACTCTTCATCATAGGAGTCCCGAAGTGCCAAAACGCAAAACGCCAAAAATCCCAAAATAGGTACATCGACTAGAGTTTCGGATACCGGGAGTTGGAGGAGTCAAGAGTTGAGACTCTTCATCACAGGAGTCCCGAAGTGCCGAAATGAAAAATTGTGAAAAGCGCTAACAACTAAACTCCATTTCAGAGATCACGACATGGAGTGTCAAGATAACTCTTCACCACATGAATGCCAAAACATCGAATTGTGAAATTGAGAAATAAGCACGAGACCCATCATTTATAATCCAACGGTGCAATTTAATCAAGAATATGATCGAAGGGCTATTGTTTCTCTTCTCAATTAAATCGATCAGTGGTGATTCAGTTGTTGATGCAGTTTTTGGATGTTCACAGTGTAATTTCTAGAAACGACTGATTGTTTCTACCAGAGGACTCGAAGAGACTTTAGGGTGATCACCAGAGAAGCTGAAGAGTCTTAAGGAATCTGCCAGTGGAATTAAGACTGTTCATAGAGGTGATTGACAGATGGAAGATTGTTGTAGGTTATCACTGCAATAGAGAGGATGAGCTCGACTGTGACAAAGAAGAGGAAGAGTCTTGACTGCTATACATGCTAAGGAATCTCAGCATAACACCCAGTGATGATGGACACATGGGTTTAACAGCCATAGAAGCTGAAGAGTTGCAATGATGATCAAGAAAAGAACTCGACATGAAGAGCATGCAGAAGCATTGCGCATATGGAATGCACAAGGTGCACAGAGACTATAAGAATGCAGAACAAAGAAGAGATGGTGGCGGTTGTAGAGAGGAATTACACATGGGGAAATGACATGCTATTAGAAGGAGTTGAAATACACAGAAGAGGTGTAATTCAGAGAATGAAAATAAGACACAGAGCATAAAGCACAGCAAAAGAAAATAACAGAGATGCATAGCTAAGACAGTAAAAGAAGGTTGAGGTGCACTTGTAGAGAAGAGTAGAAGATCAGAAAACGCAAGAAGATGCAGGCACAGAGACACTGATACAAGAGAGAAGAGCAGTGATGAGACTGGTAAGCCATTGATGAACATTATATCACTGTAATAAGTTTCAGTAGAAAATATTTATATTTAAGGGTGGTTGGGAGGTGCTAGGGAGGACTGTTGTCCTCAGAGGTTCAAGTGGGTGCTTGAACACAGGGAGTTGTAGCTTCCATCTAGTTGCAGCTAGAAAAACCAGGGTGGCAGGGTGGTGCAAGGGAGAACATTGGTTCTTTGATATATAGGTTGGTGCCTGTGTAACTGGAAGTTGGTGCTAGAACTGTTAGGGAGTTGGTGCTTCCTTCTAGTGGGTGCTAGAGAAACCAGGGAGTCGATGCTTCCTTCTAGTGGGTGCTAGAGAATCCAGAGAGTTGGTGCTCTCAGCAAGTAGCAGCTTGCAAAATAGAGGTTGTAGCCTCATCATGAGTTGGTGCACATAAGTATGATAATGTATAGAATGTAAAGATTACTTATCATATAAAGAAGAAGAGGTTTTTACCCTTTATGGGTTTCCTCAGTAAATATCT
>ML778331.1:290986-359356 GCA_009831015.1 Picea engelmannii
CTTGATTATTTAAATAATCCACCTTGACTTTGTCACCTTACTTTATCATTTAAATAATGATTTCTTCTTTTAGGTCACTTAACCCATTTCTAGGTCACTTAACCTATTTTCCTTATTTTTAGGGTTAACCACTTTCCATAAATGGAAGGTTCTCCAATACTTTATCATTTAAACATTCCTTCTTGATTTTGTCACCTTACTTTATCATTCTTGATTTTGTCACTTCTATTTATTATTTAAATAATCCACCTTGACTTTGTCACTTTACTTTATCATTTAAATAATGATTTCTTCTTTTAGGTCACTTTGACTTCTTTGACCTTGGGGGCTTCAAGCCTTCATGTGGGGGTCCTTCATCTTCGTAAGGCCATAACTCTCAAACCATGAGGATTTATGTGACATTCCACATACCACCAAAAATGGAATGATAAGCACTATCCATCTAGGATAGTTTCACCAACAATTTCCTTGATCTTCATCTCATTATTCCACATACAAGCATGGGTTCTCCAACCATTCTTCTAGGATAAATCAATCTGTAAAGCGTCTTCCCGTGAGGGATTTCACCATAAGGGGACCACTTTGGAGTTCATCCATTTGTGAACCTTATCAATCATGATAAGAAAATGATGAGACCAAGGGTCCTCCAGCCATTCTTCTAGGATAACTCAATCCACAAAGCGTCTTCCCATGAGGGATTTCACCATAAGGGGACCACTTTGGAGTTCATCTATTTGTGCACCTTATCAATCATGATAAGACAATAATGAGTCATCTATACATTTTTCCAGCAATGCATCATACACCAATGAAACCACAACGATCCATCTTCATCATGTATCGATGGAAACTCATTGATCCATCTTCATCTATGCATTCTCATCAAGAAAAATACATATTATATTACATCAATCATCAATCAATAAATAATTTGACATCAATAAATTACATGAATCAATCAAACCATTGGCATCAATGACAACATGATCCAACATTTAGCATAGGAAGGCATGTGGCACTAGATTGTTGACTCCAGAGAAGACCAATCTGGAGGAATGCGAGGAGTGAAGTTCTGAAGTGTTGAAGTCCATCGGAATTGTCTGTTGGGAGGAGGACACGTGGCGTTCGATCTGTAACTTTGGGTACAAAGTAATTCGGAGGAAAAAAGCATTGGACTATTTTAAACTCACGAACACTGAATTCTTGAAGTGGACAACAACCATTGATCGCGAAGGGATACATGGTGCTCGATCTATAACTTCGGGTACAAAGTACTTTGGAGGAAAAAGGTGTTGGACTGTTTGAAACTCCCGAACATTGAAGTCCCGAAGTGGACCAGAGTCGTCGATCATGAAGGGACACGTGGCGCTCAATATGGAACTCCAGGTATAGAGTACTTCGGAGGAAAAAGGCGTTGGAATGTTGGAAACTCCTGAACGCCGAAGTCCTGAAGTGGACCACAGTCATCGATAGTGAAGGGACGTGTGGCGCTCGATCTGTAACTCTGAGTACTGAGTACTTCAGAGGAAAAAGACATTGGAATGTTTGAAATTCTCGAACACCGAAGTTTCGAAGTGAATTAGGGCCATCGAAATACCTGAGGAAACAGGGCATCGGATTGTGAACTTTGGATATTTTCCACTCCAGAGGATTCGTGTGGTGGTTGTCTTGGCGTATGGTCATAGCCTGCGGTCATATGTAATTATAGAGGGATGGAAGAACCTGAAGAACTTGTGAGAGGATATCTTCCCACTCTGAGCTCGATTCAGAGCATGGAAACCATGGCTAGAAAACTCTAGAAAAGAGGAATGGAATAGAGACCCAGAATGAGGGTATTGATTTTCCTAAGAAGAATGATATTTTTACGCCCCACCATGGGTATGTTACAAAAGGGTTTGACCCTAGTAAAATTTTTGCAGAACATCTACTGGAAATAGGCTTCAGCAATTATTTTATTAATACTATTCTGAATGAAGACATAGATAATGACTTTGGTACTCCTTCTCTTGACACTGGTGACCTGGAAACAATACTCAACACCAATGAGTCATACAAACAGAAAGGAAAAGGTCCCAGTGAGAAGAGTGCCCAATCCCCAACTGTCACTCCAAAGAGTACAACATCTCGGAGCATTTCTCCAACAACCCACCATATTAAGAAAGTGACCCACATTTCTTCAGGTGGAGGAGGAGATAAGGACCCTCCTTCGGGACAAAATGAAAGTTCCCATAAAATTGCCTTGAGGAAGAAAAGAAAAAAGATTGTGCAAGAAGAGGAGGTACCTCGAGCCAAAAGCAACATCCACGACCTCTCCCTCGAGGATATGGAACTTGATATTGACATCAAAAAAGTGTTCACCAATTTTGATTAGCCAGAGGACAAGGCTCACCAGAATCCTCTGATGGAAATAATTGAGAGCGAGACCTTCAATGAAGAAGAGTCTTTTGTATTTCAGAGCATTATTTTTGACAACAAATCCAAAAATTTAATTATTGAGAAAAGAGATGTAAAGAATAAAAAGGGGAAATATCGTTCATAGGTTAGCCTACAGAACATGAGGACTTCCCAAATTTCCCAAATTCATTGAGAAACTAGAGATGCTTTAGACAATTCTATTGGAGGCCTTGAATCAGAGAATGCCAATTTAAAGGAAAGAGTCAAAGAATTGGAAGAAGATTTAATGCCTCTTCCAGTAATTGCTAGTCCTTTAGCAATAATCAGGCCTACCACACCTACATCTAAACTAAAAGGATCATCAAACCTGCTCACATCAACAAGGGGATATGTGTAGAATAACATTAAAAAAAGAATGGAATTAATTACAGAGACTTGGGAGATTTCAAAGAACATGGTATCTTTTGGAACGAGGGCACATGCCTTCCATGAATATTTACAAGTGGATTTGAAAAATGAAGAAGGTTTTTAACTTGACGCGGTCGTACCCTTTGGTTTTAAAGTTATCAATATGACAGAGTTGAGAAGAGAAGAGAAGGATATCCCTTCTCTGAAATGGATAAAACAATTGAATGCATGTTGGAAGGAAAAGGTTAAAAACTTGAATATCATTGTCCAAGAATGCAGCCAAGACATAACAAGGAGAGAAGAATTATTCAAAAGGCTGACTGAGAGAGACCTATCCGAGAGCACCAATGAGGTCCAAGACCCCAAATTGATTCTCAACTCGTTGTTCCTAAACAAGCAAGCCTTTGATGAACAAGGTGAGATGATTAAAGGGTTATCATTTGAAAAGTTCTATGGAAATATTGAGTATAATGAAGATGACCTAGATAATTGGCTAGTGGATTATGCAGTAAAACATCAAGATATTGAAGAAGCTTTGTGTAATATTTCCATCGATATAAGGGAATTGGAGGGAGAGATTTTCAATATAAAAATCCGGCATGAAATCAACATGGCACCAATGAAAAGCTATATCGAAGAGTGGTTTAAAAAAGCTATCGACAAACCGACCGATGAAGGGAAAAAGGAAGTTGAGACAGTTCCCGTAACCATCGATGAAAGAAATAAAAGGACATCATCAATTAAGTGATAAGAGAGAGATACCATCATAGTAAATTCTTACTGATCACATCCTTCTTTATTTATCAAGTCCTTCATCCAATTACTCCACCTCTTTAAATATAAAGGTTTAACCAAAGATTGACAATTTCCTTTTTCTTCTTACCAGGTCTTGCTATCTTCCGCCACCCACTTTCTTCCTTCTACAAAATTCAATATTATATATATATATTCTTTATGGTCCATGGGATCCCCAATCCTAGTATTTATGACAAACACATTTAAATTTCGGAGAATATGTAATAAACTATATATTTTTTAGAAATTTCAAGAGAGTTATTTTGGGAACAATCTTGACTGTACTTTGTAAACCAATTTTCTCAGTATAAAGTATTTGAGGTTGATCTATCATTATCTTTGTTTGATCTGACCACATATCAGTCTGTCAAATTTCTCTTATGCATACATATCATTTTCTTTTATTTTTTATGTGATCAGAGATATTTAGCCCAACTATGATGGATGTGAGGAAATTTTGTTTATTTATTTTAAATGTGTGAATATGTGTGGTTCCTGGTCCATTCTCAGAAACTTTCTTTAAAGAAAATAAAAACACTTTCCATTTTTGCATCTTTATATTTTCTTTTATTACCATGATGAAATTCTCTAAAAGAATCACATTCTGAAGACCTAGAGTCCCACGAAATTCATAATAGAGGAGTACCATCTCTATAAAAAAGCAGGGGGATTTATATTCTCGTGAGTTTTTCGTTTAGGTCCTAATGGATTCAAGCGTCAACATATTTGGTGACTCCACTGGAGACATGAACTGAAAATTCAGAAACTGGCCCAATGTTTGTGAATAAACATATGACTTTACCCCAGAGTAATCAACCCCATTTGGAAATTGGATTAAAAAATCAACGAAGCATTTTACACTAGTTTTAAAATCTAGTAATAACAACAACCTAGACTTGAGAAGAGTTAGAAAGGTCTTGGCAGATCTTAGTCCAAGAATAATAAAGAGAAATCCTCCAAAGGTAGAGGAGAGAAGAATGACAAGATCAAAGAAATCAAAGGCTAGCTAGAGAAACACAAGAACAAAGTCGAGATTGAAGATGGACGAATACAAGTGACCTATTACCAGAAGTAAAAGTAAGCAACTCTCTGTCCTTAGAAGTGAAAATTCTATCCCTAAAGTCTCGCCAGACATGGCAGTGAGAGACAAACAACCCCGAGACGAGCATCATGAGGAGAGACAAGGAGGTGGAAGATATGCTTCAAGAAATCAAGGAATCCCAAGGTTTGGAAATAGAAGGAGGGTAAGAGATTCCCCTCTTAATATTATAGGTGAAAAACATGAGATGGAAAAATCTATGCAAAGAGGCATCTGCACTTATTTCTTGATGTTTCTGAATTTCACCAAGTTGAATATAACGATGTCATGGTAAGGTTGTTTCTGCAAACCTTATTATAAAGAGATTATGAATGGTATACAACATTTCCCAGTAGATCCATTCACTCATTTAATGACCTTGAATCTATTTTCCTAAATATGTTTTCCCCACCAATTCCTTACCATACCCTCCTCATTGACTTCACCCAGATTGGGTTGAGGAAGAACGAAAGGATGCAAGATTTTAATCTCAGTTTCAATAAGACCTTGAGTGGAATTCTAGAAGATAAAAGACCAAATGACCTGGTCATTCTCGGTTGTTATAAGAATGAAATTACATCGAATGTAAAATATGCCATCAAAACATCCCAAATGGATACTTTGAAGGAGGTAGTGACTAAGGCCACTGAGATGGAAGAAATTATGATTGAGATAGGTGTCGACCCTGACATTATACTGGGAAGAGTATAAAGGCACATGGAGGGATTAAATATTGATAATCAAGGAGCTTCTAGCTCAAGAAAAAATGAAGAATTCAAACCTCGAGCGGCTCAGAATCAAAGGAAGGGAGGAGGATTTTTCAAAGGAACCATACCTGACGTAAAGGTTGAACTTGTGTGCAGGAAATGAAGAAAATAATTGAAATTGCACAAATGAATAGAACCATCAAACAAATTCATAATGATATAAACAGACTGAGAAGGGGAGATAATTACATGCCAAACCCAAGAATTCTAATCCCAGAGCAAAGGAGGAACCCTCCCCCTGAAAACATAGTGAGGTTTTAGGATATTGATAACCCACAGAGACCAAGGGTTCCCAAACAACCTACTCCAAATGCAACTGTTTTGGATAATGTCTATGATGAGCAATTAATCGAGCAAGAAAATTATTAATTACCTGATGAAAGCCCTGAAACTGTGAAGATGGAAGGGTGTGAGACACTCATGTATATATTTGGAGAGGGAGACAACGATCCTAAATCGTAAGAAAACATCGCCTGTAAAAGAGGGTTTGCAAATATACCAAAGAATAAAGTCGACTATGAAAAGGAAAAAGAAAAAGAAAAAACAAATGAAAAAGTGTCGAATGAGAAAGAAACGGATGGAAATGGAACCAAAAGGCAACACCTAGCATCAATATCCACTCAAATGATGTATAATGTCATGGAGGACATAAGTAAATTGAGGATAAATATGCCTTTTACGGAAGTGGTGAAGATACCTCAGCAAAGACAAAACATTTTGAAGTTGTTGGATAATCCATCGAAAAGAGATGAAGCTTTCGTTAACACTCCAAAACAGATCCAGAGCCCATCAACTACCAATATGAGAGGTAAATTCTTCCCTTCTACATTTCAATTGAAAATCATGATGTTGCATTACATAATTGTTTAGTTGATATTGGCATGACAAATATTATAATGTTTCTTGTGGTCGTGGATGCATTGGGCATGAGTTGCACTAATTATCATGAAACCGGTGAGATCATATATGCAATTGATTCTAGAAAAGTGCCAGTGTATGGAGAAATTAAGGATTTTTATGCTTGGATTACAACAGGCCCCCATATCATTACAATTTTCAATATTATTGTGGTAGACCTTCCTCCAGCATACAAAATTTTAATGGGAAGAGACTGGACATCCATGATCAGTGGATATATAATGAACAAAGGAAGTTGTATGATAGTACCAAGCAAGGAGGGAGCGATGATTAAAGTACCCCGTGAACCCAAAAAACCTTTCTCTTTCAAGAAGAAGGACAATGAATTAATGGAAGATCATATATATGTCGGGATTGGAAACTATGCTATCCTAGTCATGGAGCACAATGAAATCCTAGAGCAATTTCAAGGCTTGGGGAACCAAGAATGTTTGATTGAAGACTACTGGAGGATGTCATTTGATGGAGCCTGTTATACATCTGGGAATATAGTTGGAATTGTTCTTTTGAGTCCAAATAAGACTATGCGTCCCCATTCTGCGAGACTGGAGTTTTCATGCACAAATAATGAAGAAGAATATGAAGCTTTGATCTAGGGGATGATCCTTACACATGAAATGAAAATAGAACATCTAGTTGTGACTGGAGACTCAGAGTTGGTCATCAATCAGGTTATCCAAAGGTACAAAAAAAAGAAGGAAAGACTTAAGTTGTATTTCAAAAGAGTTAACAAATTGATGGAATATTTTAGCTCCTTCAACATTGCTTTCATTCCAAGGGAAAAGTATCACAAGGCTGATTCACTAGCCTTTGTGGCCTCATTATCAAACCTAGACAATGTCCAAAGCAAAACGTCTTTCTAGGTAGAAAGAGGTTTTCGACCATCCATGCCCAATAATGTTGAGTACTTACAAGTATTTGAGAACGATGAACAATTGGAATCTTTTTGTTAAACGATGATGATGAAGAAGATGATAACTCGTCTTCTGTCCCAAAATATTGTATACAAGATGAATCTTTGTTTACAAAAGATGATCATGTCAAGAATATCCTTGAAGAAGTTTCAATTCGAAAAGTGCAAGAAACAAGAAAATTCAATATTGGAACGGACAAGTCCCCGAAACATGTCAACTTGGGAGTTTATTGCACCACTGAAGAGGTTGATCAATATGTTTCTTTATTCAAAGAATATATTGATGTGTTTGCTTGGACCTATGATGATTTGAAAGCCTACGGTAAAACTATATTCCATCATATCATTCCTTTGAGGGAAGAAGTGAAACCAGTGAAACAAAAAATAAGGATGATGAATCCCAAGATGAAACCTCTTGTAAAAATCGAATTGGAGAAGTTGAAGAAGGCAAGTATAATTTATCCCATTAGACATTCAGACTGAATTTCAAATCCAGTGATTGTATGTAAAAAGACCGGGGAAATTCGGATGTGTGTTGACTTCAGAGATCTTAACAAAGCAAGCATACAAGATAATTTTCCTTTTCCTAACATGGAGTTTCTTCTACAACAAGTTACTGGATCAGCCTGCATATCCATGTTGGATGGTTTCTCTGGATATAACCAGGTCTTGGTGGTTGAGGAAGATAGGGAAAAGACAACATTTATCACACCATGGTAGACATATTCATATGCTAGAATTCCCTTCATTTTGAAGAATGATAGAGCCACATGCAAAAGGTACATGGATCATGCGTTCAATGGGTTGATAGGCAATTTTATGGTATAATACCAAGATAACTTGATGGTGCATTCAAATAAAAGGGAGGATCATATCCATCATTTAAGAAAGGTTTTTGAAATATGTAGATTATACAACTTTTCTTTGAATCTAAAGAAATGCTTGTTCGTTGTGACTCAAGGCAGGTTGTTGAGCCATATTGTATGCAAGGAAGGGATTTTCATAGATATGGAAAGATTTAAAGCAATAAATGAGCTCAACCCCCCAACATACAAAAAGGGACTCCAGTCATTCTTCGACAAAATCAATTTTGTACAAAGATTTGTTCTTGACTACGCAAGCATCGTAAAGCCGATCAACCTGTTGCTAAAAAAGGAGCATAGGTTCAAATGGACAACAGATAATTAGGAAGTGTTCAACAATATGAAAGGATCAATCACCACCACTCCTATCCTCATTAGTCTAGAATTCCAAAGAGACTTCATTATCTATTCATTCGATACAGAGACAGTTGTTGCATCTGTTCTCACTCAGAAAAATAGCAACGGAGAAGAACTCCCAATAATTTTTATGAGAAAAACCCTACACCACTATGAGTTGAGGTATTCAAAACTCAAGAAGAAAGCCTTGGATCTTGTAAAAACAGTAGTTCACTTTCAGACATATATATTAAACTCCCATGTTATAGATTATGTTCCCTCATCACCAGTGAAGATGCTTCTAAATCAACAATTGAGAGAAGGAAAATGGGCTAATTGGTTGGCAACGATACATGAATATGATATCGAGATTAAACCTCTAAAAGAAATCAAAGGAAAAGGTTTATGCAATCTCATCGCGAATGGGGACTCGGTCGATGGGATGATTTCAATATCAATCAGAGAACCATTCGCTGATTCAAAATGGTATGAAGTTATTATATTCTACTTAAGTTCCCGGAAATTTCCTGTCACCATGAACTTCAAGGAGCGAAGGACACTGAAGATGAAGGTGAACCAATATGTGTTGATCGCTGACATACTATTCATAAGAAGATTTGATGGTATACTTCTAAGATGCATCGATGAAAATCAAGCTCGAGAACTAATCAGAGAATTCCATGAGGGAATATGTGGTGGACACTTTGCAACTACTGCAACCAATCACAAAATAATTAGAGAAAGATTTTATTGGCCATCAATCTTCAGAAATTTGTATGCCACAATAACGAAGTGTTTGTCATGCCAACAATTTTTAGGAAAAATGAAGAAATCCACGATGCCTTTGCAACCTATTGTGGTAGAACAATTGTTTTACCAATGGGGACTCGATGTTGTTGGGCCGATTAATCAAAATATAGCAAGGGGAATATGTACATTCTAAAAGCTACCAATTATTTCATGAAATGGCTAGAAGAGGTGGCGCTAAAGAAGGTTGATGCTGAAGAACTGATCAAATTCCTCAAAGACAACATTCTTTCAATATTTGGTGTCCCTGGTAAATTTATCATAGAGAATGGTTCGATCTTCATTAGGTCAAAGTTCAAGGATTTTTGCGGACAATATGGAATCATCATGGGTCAGCCATCGAATTATTATCCACAAGGTAATGGCCTTGCTGAATCCACAAACAAAACACTTTTTCATATACTGAAGAAAACCATTGATAGCAACCAGAGGAATTGGCATCTGAAGTTGACAGATGCATTATGGGCACGTAGAAGAATCCTGAAGGATAACACATGGATGTATCCATATCTATTGGTTTATGGGAAAGAGGTGAAAATGTTGATTAATGTCAAGATCAACGCATTAATATCTGTGGTTAATAATGAGGATACGTAAGACAATTCACCCATCCAAAGGAGAATCAACCAGTTGTTGAAGTTGGAAGAGGAACAAAGAAAAGTCCCGAATCGAACTTCTTAGAGGAAACAGAGTGTCAAAAGATATTTTGATCATAGAACAATTGTGAAGAAATTCCAGAAGGGAGAGCTAGTGTTACTTTGGAACAAGGCCAAGGAGAAGTCGTCCATGCATACAAAGTTTGAAGAACTTTGGATCAGACCATATGTCATCGAGAAGATATGGGATTTTAACTCCTATATGCTCCAAGACATGAAGGAAAAAAATATTAATGCTGCCTGTCAGTGGGAAACATTTGAAAGGTTTCTTTTCCTAAGACTTTTTCATTCTCATTGTACATAATTTTATTTTTTGTTTAGTTTGTATATTCTTACTCTGACTCCATAGCCCAATGGGCGGAATCACCTAGTTACGATATATTTTATATTCTTGACAACCCATAAGGGGTTATCATCCCACAGTTGGAGCCTGTTGTTGATATCAATTCCCGCTTTCGAAATTTCCCTCCCCTTTTCTATTTTCCTAACTTCTTTTCTCCCTTTCTTTTCCCTCTTCTATACTTACCCGTTTTCCCCTTTTCTTTTTTTCCTTTCTACTCTCCCTTTCTCATTCTGTACTTATTTGTTTTTTTTAGATATATGGGTTCATGGGTTGGCGAACTTGTGGATCCTCATCTCCATCCACACCCTTGCATCATGAGTCTGACCAACCATCACACTATCCTACACTTAGTCTATTTTTCAATCGTAGGTTCTCGGGTTGGCAGAGTTGAACTCTTTCACCTCGTGTTCCATGATATACATTTTTTGTCCAAAATATCCATGATCTACATTTTGACCATTGGAACCCCCCATATCCTAAGTATCTCATCTCTCCTTTGTTAGGCCCGACCGACCACGTTACGACACTTAGTCATTTTTTGACCTTCTACAGTCCCAGTTTCGCGGGTTCCCAGGTTCACAAAATCCTCAAATTCTATTTCTCTCTCATCCATCCCCACCACCTTCACGTGCTTCCCAACACACATTTAGTATGTTTTAATTCTAACAACTTATCATGCAGGTTCCGCAAATATTGTCATTAATGAGCGAAGGGATCGAGGTGATCTCCTATTAAAACACATTAACCCAATATTTACGAAGGATTATATTATCCCTCTCAAGCGTTCATTTTAAACATTATCTAGAGAAAAAAGACATTTTTCATCAACTTATGGCAGCTACTCAACAACAATTCTATGGAGATACATTGAACATTTTCGGGCATGAGGACCAGAACTTTAAGTGGTCCAGAGAATATTCTTATTACTCATCCCCTTCTTCCCAAAATGAAGTAATATGGACGTTTGGAATTTCTCATGCATGATGCATCTTGGAGGTTTTCAACTTTAAGGATTTGGTTTCCTAGTGCGCTGAGAGATACATTCCAAACCAGCATATCATTCAATTGCAGGACCATTCACTTGTCTCTCTGTCACCTCAGGTATTTCGTAAGATGTTGAGACTTCTCGAACCAACGCTTACCTTCAAGGGTGAAGATTTCAGAGAATGTTTAAAGAAGCATGACAATGGGTTGGACCTCTTACCTAAGTTCATGGAGAACCCAGTGACCATCCCCGAGGACATCACGAGATTGTAGGTTGGCGCATTTAAAAATATTTTTCAGGAAATTGCTTGGCTTTTCACGAGGATAACATGACAAGAAACTACAACCAACATTTCCCAGATGATTCTTTACATTTTATACTTTACATTCAAGAAGCATGCCACCTTTGATTGGGGCAAGTTGATTTCCATTGAAATCTCTTCCCAATTGTCACAATACAAGAAGGAGAAGAAATTATTTATGTCCTCTTATTTTGTTTTCATGATAGCACATTGCTATCAGTTTCCAAGATTATTTGTGTGTAAGAAGGTAAAATGTGATTTCGACCTGGTAACCTTTTGGTATCAAACATAATGGAGGGACAAAGCCTCCCAACATTTTTATGAAGTTTTTAATGACTTTGTCTCAGTTTTTAAAGGTTTGTTGTTTGTAAAGGACACCCCACGGATGTCTGACCAGGTGAGTAAGTATTTTTTTATTTCAGAGGAAACGACTCACCAAAATCCTCCGATGGAAATAATTGAGAGAGATACCTTCAATGAAGAAGAGTATTTTTTATTTCAGAGCATTGTTTTTGACATGAATCCAAAAAATTAATTATTGAGAAAAGAGATGTAAAGAATAAAAAGGAGAAATCTTATTCAGAGGTTAACCTATGGAACATGTGCCCTTCTCAAATTTCCCAAATTCACCGAGCAACTGGAGATTCTTTAGATGACTCTATTGGAGGCCTTGAAGTAGAGAACACCAAGTTAAAGGAAAGAGTCAAAGAATTGGAAGAATATTTAATGTGTCTTCCAGTACTTGCTATTCCTTTATCAATAATCGAGCCTACCACACCTGCAACTAAAATGAAAGGATATTCAATCTTGCTCACATCATCCAGAGGAGAATAACATTAAGAAAAGAATGGAATTAATTACAGATGCTTGGGATATGTCAAAGAACATGGTCTCTTTTGGAACGAGGGCACATGCCTTCCATGAATATTTACAGGTGGATTTGAAAAATGAAGAAGGTTTTTACCTTGACGTGATCATACCCTTCGGTTTTAAAGTTACCAATATGACAGAGTTGAGAATAAGAGAGGAGGATCTCCCTTCTTCGAACCAGATAAAACAACTGAATGAATGTTAGATGGAAAAGGTTAAAAAATTGAATATCATTGTCCAAGCATGCAAACAAGCCATAACAAGGAGAGAAGAATTATTCAAAATGCTGACTGAGATAAATCTAGCCGAGAGAACCAATAAGGTCCAAGACCCCAAATTAATTCTCAACTCATTTTTCCTAACCAAGCAAGCCTTTGATGAACACGTTGATATCTTTAAAGGGTTATCATTTGAAAAGTTCTATGGCATTCTTGAGTATAATGAAGATGACGTGGATAACTGGCTAATGGATTATTCAGTAAAAAATCAAGATATTGAAGAATCTTTGCATAATATTTCCATTGATCTAAGGAACTTGGAGGGAGATATTTTCAATATAAAAATCCAACATGAAATCAACGTGGAACCAATAAGAATCTATATCGAAGAGTGGCTTAAAAAATCTATCGACAAACTGACCGATGAAGGGAAAAAGGAAGTTGAGACGGTTCATGTAACCGTCGATGAAAGCAATAGAAGGATATCAACAAGCAAGTGATAAGAGAGAGATACCATCATAGTAAGTTCATACTGATCACATCCTTCTTTTTTTATCAAGTCCTTCATCCAATTACTCCACCTCTTTAAATAGAAAGGTTTAACCGAAGACTGATAATTTTATTTTTCTTCTTACTAGGTCTTGTTGTCTTTCGCCGCCCACTTTCTTCCTTCTATAAATTTCATTCTTACATATATTTTCTTTATGGTCCATGGGAGCCCCAATCCTAGTCTTTATGACAAACACATTTAAATTTTGAAGAATATGTAATAAACTATATATTTTTTAGAAATTTCAAGAGAGCTATTTTGGGAACAATCTTGATTGTACTTTCTAACCTGGTTTTATGAATATAAAGTATTTGAGATTGATGTATCATTATATTTGTTTGAGTTTCCCATGTATCACTCTGTCAAATTTCTCTTATGCATGCAGATCATTTTGATTTATTTTTTATGTGATCATAAATCTTTATCTCAACTATGATGGATGTGAGGAAATTTTGTTTATTTATTTTAAATGTGTGAATGCGTGAATGTGTGTGGTTCCTGGTCCATTCTCAGGAACTTTCTTTAAATAAAATAAAATAAAAATTCTGTTTTTGCATGTTTATCTTTTCTTTGATTACCACGATGAACTTCTCTAAAATTCCCACATTCTGAAGACCTAGAGTCCCACGAAACTCATAACAGAGGAGTACCACCTCTATAAAAACGAAGGGGGATTTATATCCTCGTGAGCTTGTCATTTTATTCCTAAAATATTAAAGCGTCAACAATACCTTAATAAATAACCCATTTATTAGCGACACATAACATTCTTATTGCTACTAGAAGTGTTGTTATTAAGTGGTAGAGGCTTACCTAACATGGGTACCCTAGTTAGAACCTTTGTGCCATTTGGCACCCATGAAAAAGTTATTCCATAGGACCAGGAGTTCCTTATAGTTTGATATGACTTTTCATTCAAACCTCATATTCTTACTCATAAGCATTCTAACCTTCACCTATGGGACCCCCCCCCCCGAGTCTTGGTTAAGCTATTTTCCAAATCTCTAAAAAGTGAAAAGATTGTCGAGTGAACTTGTCTCTTTCACACTCGTTAAATGGATTTGAAAAGATGTCTATTTGGTGTAATTTTAACCCTTTTTCAGACCAAGTAGACTTACGAAAAAATAATACTCTAGTCAATGTTGACTAGAAGAGTTCTCCTGGGTATTATTTTATGCTTTTTCGGGCCTAGGGGACTAAATCTATGAAAAAGGACATTCTTTGGAGTTAAGTTGTAACCACATTCTATCCTCCTGATTGGAGTATTGATCTTATCTTCGATTCCCTCTTTCTCGTTATAAGCCTCTTACCTCAACAATTTGCATCACTATCCAAGAAGAGCCTTGTTTATATCCTTTGTAGCTTGACACCCTGTACCCTAAGAGGAAAAATTCCCCCAAGTGCCCATCCCCTGCATGCACTTCCTTGCATTGAGCATAGGTATGTTCCATTGTTTGGAGCTATTTTCTTACTCACGACACTCATTTCCTCTCTTGTATCATAACATTTATTTTCCTATGAAAAACAAAAAAGACGGGCAGGAAAACAATATTATCTCATATTGACAGCAGTCATGCCGCCTTTGAACAGAGAAAAAACTTTCCAGTCCACTGTCATCCAAAGTTTGGGTTTAGCATGACCTTAGGAAGCTGAGCTCGTTAATTAGATTTTACTCCTTCGAATGGTTATTCTTCTAGTCCCTATGGAGATTTTATCGATGCCTCCTGCATCACAAAGTTTTCTCATCAAGTCTATGTTGTCTGAGTTATCCATATGTCTCATGCTCTTGTTTAAAGGAAGTCTATAAGCCCGTGTCGGCCATTTCTCAGAACTCTTGACTTTGCATGTCGGCCTTACCCTCAGTGTGTCTTAGAGTCACATGAAGCTAAAGTCCTACCATGAACCATGGTCCTACTTTCATTATGGGTAGGTAACCTTGAACCCAATAATCGACATCTCCTCATTGGTTGTTGAATGGGGGGTTTCCCTTGTGTTCAAAGACAAGAAATATATTCACACATTGGGATTTGTGTAGTGTCTTGGATTCCATTAGCCTTATTGGTGGTTTCCTCACCTTTGTCAGCAATCTTCCTTATTGGTTTCTATTGAAAGGGTCTTTTCTGTGCACTACTTGCATCTGGTGCATGCAAAAGATTCACATGGTCATTGGTTCATGAACATCCTATTCGTTCAAGCTCCTCCTAATCATCAAGATATTTCTTTGTACCTTGTGTTGATTGATGAGAGATGCCCTAATGCTATTCTTTTAGTGGACCTCCTTCCATCGACTTTAGCTCATCTATTCTGGAAATGAGACCTAGATTCCTATGAGTACCTAGAGGCTTGCATTCATTGGTGGCATGTTCTCCCGCCATCGATAGTTGGGAATACATCAATGTCTCCTGATCGATGGATTCTTCAAGTGTTCGATCTCAACACCCTTATTCACACTTGTAAGATTGTACTCAGTGCCTTGATACCTACTTTCATTATCAATAGGTTATCTCAGGTTTGTTAACGATATACCTCAATGAATGGTAATCAAACGATGTCTCATTGTGTTCGACATCAACTCCTCTATTCAGATGATGTAGAATTGCACCTTCTGAGGATAATGTAGAAGACCTCTAGCTTACAGTAGTAACATTCCTATTATGTTGTTGTATTTCATTGGATCAGTACCTATATGAATTCAATGATCATGGGAGATCATATTGTACTCCATTGTATACAAATATCTTCAAATTGATTTTGAGACTAGATTCCACTGGGCCTTGTTCATGACTATGACAACCTATGGCATGTGTCTACTTTTTATTTCCTATTCATGGCCATGAAAAACTATTTGGTATATTTCCACATGGATCTGTAGTGTAATTCAGATTGGAATCCATGTGTACAAAGTCATTATGTATTGTAATATTCTCATGAGTAACTAGCACTTCCAGCCGAGTCTCCATTACTCCACTTCCAGTAACTGCAATGTATTTCAGCCATCGTAGATACTCCTATGACCTCACACATTAAGGGGCATCTGTTATAGAAAATTGTGCCTCACCCCATGCAACTTTCTTGGATGGTTTGTCCATTTCCCTATGCAGACTTGAAGTCCCCTTTTGTACCTTCCAGAGCCAAAAAGAACATTTTTGCACATATACATGCCCTACCAGTTAGACAACAAGTGTATATGTAGGTTGCTCCACTACATCCCGCATACATCGTGTTTGGTTCTCAAAATTAAAAATTATGTGGGGCTTTCATGTCACATCATGAGATCCATGATCCTTGACCTTCCATATACTAGAAACGCTTCGACTTGGCCCTTCAGTTCTATTCGAATGCTATAAATTGATCCATATCCAAGCCTTGGAAAAGATAATTCAACTTTTGAGAGAAAATATACTCTAGATAAATTTTACTTCACATTGAGTCTGCATCCCTTTATCCTTGAAAGTATGAACTCATTGTTCATCCCCTAAGATATTCCTTCTTTGTGATGGAGAACCTCATTATCTTCTTTATATGAGATTTCCTTTGGTAGAGGATTGAAGTGGTGGAGGCCCAACTGGAGAGACTTAGTTTCTCAGTTTTGATATGTTTCATTACAACAATTTGTCACCTACATAGTTCTGTTGATTATTTTAATAGAAATACTATTTTCTCGTCCAATTGATATCTTGCAAATATTTGAATTATTATTCCATGGGCATATTTTTCATGTATGTTAATGGATTATTATAATATATATGCTAAAATTATATATTACCACCATGCTCTTTCATATCTTGGTTGTTGAGGATAAGTTGCAGGTATAAATATTTGATTTGCGTGCTCAACGATGGTCTTCATTGAATGCCCGGATGAGGTAGGATCTTGACCTTGCCTTGTTAGCATTTCATTTATATAGAATACTTGGGATTATAATTGATTTATGCATGTCATTATGTCTATTGTGGTTTACCCCTTTCCATAGAGAGATTTTCCTTGTAACACTTCCATGTATCTGGCAGTGTAGCATGGGCTCACTTTTCTGATGAGAAAAGGAAATATTTATAGCCTAAAAGTGATAAGTGTATTTTTGTTGGTTATTCTGAATATGTCAAAGGTTACAAAATTATTCAACCTCATTCTAATGAAATTATTATTGGAAGAGATGTTAAATTTGATGAAAATATCTTGGCCTGCGAGCCTAATTCGGAGTTAGTGCCTTCTTTGGCCCGTGAACCATCTTCTATGTTTGTGCCATCTTCTGTTCATATTCTGGTTTCTTCTTCTTCAAATGATGTCAAATGATGACAATGAGGATGAAAATCCACCTCCACTTGCTCACCATCCTCCAAATGAGTCCATTGAACATGAAACTTCACTAGCACCATAACTTCCTTGATGGGTTTGTTCAACTCGAGAAGCAACTGGTGATATTTTCGGTGATCCTTCATATTAGTGCCGAACACGCTCATAGTTCTAGAGTGTCTTCTCTTTTGTCTCAAGTTTCAAGACTCATGATCTAGATATATTTTCAGAAGCTCCAAGTCATCTGAATTGGGATACAACAATGAATGAAGAGTATCGTTCTTTAATGAAAAATGATACCTTGGATATTTTGCCTCTTCCGAGAGGAAGAAAACTTGTTATATGTAAATGGGTGTATAGAACTAAGTATGCATCAGATGTAAGTGTTAAAAGACATAAGGCATGGTTAGTTTCCAAAGGATTCTGTCAAGTTGAAGGCATTGACTGTAATGAAACCTTTTCCCCCATAGCCAAAATGAATTCCATCTTCCTTGTTCTTTCCCATGTTGCCTCACACAAATGGGAGGTCCATCAGATGGATGCTAAATCTTCCTTCTTGCATGGGGATTTTCAAGAATAAATATGCAAGGAACAACCTCCTGGCTATGTCTAGAATTACTCCAAACTTTTTTTCCACCTTAAGAAATATCTTTATGGTATTAAGCAAGCTCCTTGAGCTTGGTATGCTAAAATTGACAACTTTTTTATTGATACCGAAATTTCTAGATTTCATTCTAACCCTAATGTATATACCAATAAAGTAGGAATCCATCACATAATCCTTTTTATTTATGTTGATGATCTTATCATCATTGGTAGTGACCCAAAAAATTTAAACCATGTGAAAACCATCCTTAAGAAGAAATTTGAAATGACCGACTTGGGCTATTTGCATTATTTTCTTGGCCTCCAAGTATTGCAAACCAAGGAAGGAATTTTTATTTCCCAATATAAGTATGCTTGTGAAATTATTCACCACTTTCACATGGAAGATTATAAACCAACCCCTTTTCCCTTCCAGTCTGGAGTCAAATTTGCTGCCACCTGTACTTCTCTTGAAGCTTATGCCACTTTGTATCATTAGTAAGCTGGTAGCCTCTTATACTTTATTCATACTCGTCTTGATGTTTCCTCTGTTGTTGGTATTGTTTCCCGGTATATGCAAACACCCTATGAAATCTATTGGAAAGTAGCTAAAATGATACTTCGGTATGTTCAGGGTACAGTTCAGTTTGGGATACATTATAGTTCAAGGGGAACTCCTTTATTGGTTGGTTTCACTGATTCATATTGGGCCGAAGAACTTGATGATCAAAACTCTATTGCAGGTTATGTTTTCATCCTTGGTGCATGACCTATCACTTGGTCATGTAAGAAACAATAGGATATTACTCTTTCTTCTGCAAAAACACAGTACCGAGCAGTGGTTAATGCAAGTTAGGAAGCCTTGTGGTTTCAATAGATCCTTTCAGAGTTTGGATTCTAGCATCAACATCTGAACACCCTTTAGTGTGACAATTAGAGTGCCATCAAGCTCGCCAAAGATCCAATTCAACATCAGTGCAAAAAACAGATCGAGCTACACATGCACTTCATAATAAATCTCATTCATGATCGAGTTATTGATGTTCTCTTTTTCCCTACAAAATATCAAGTTGTTGACATATTCACAAATTCTTTTATAGAAGCGAAGTTTTCCAAACTTCAATATATGTTAGGAATTCAAGAAGTTATCATTAGAGGGGATGTGATCTAATGCCTCCTTCCTTCTCCTATTGTGTCTCCTTTGTAAATCCTTCAATCCTATCCCAGGTTGTTCTTAGGGGGGGATGTTAGGATATTTAGACACTTAGGATTTAGTTAAGATCAACTTGGTCTAATGTGTCGTTAGGTGTGTTTCTTTAGTATACATTAGTATACATTTCTAGTTCGGTAATCCAAAGGTCACGATGTGTTCCTGACATATAGTTATCAGATGGTTTGTATTCTCCTTGATCTTAACACTCGATTGGTCCATGATCTCTATTTAAAGGGCATGGAGGGTCATTTTTCAATGATCGATTGTGAAAAAATCTCTTGTAAATCTATCTATAATATTTTATTTTGCATTAATAAATTTCTCCAAGTGGCCACATTAGTTGGGGCCATGGATGTTTTCCCATAGGGGTTTTACCACGTTAAAACATCAATGTGTCGATGTTTGATATAGTTGTGTGAGTTGTTATTTAAGGTGTTTGTCCTATGTTGGAATACCTATGTTGTCAAACACATATGAGAGTGGCCATAGGAACCCATTGTTATGTTCATCCTATAACTAACTCTCAAATTATGATTGCCAATGGTGGTATAATGAAATGTAGTGGTCAATGTGAAACTCCAAATGGGTGAGTATCATCTCAAAACCTAGATTTTTTCTATTGACATGCTAAGTGGTTGCGATGTAGTTCTTAGGGAAGAATGGGTATGCACTTTGGGACCTATCACCATGGATTTCAAGTATTTATACTTGATATTCACTAAATAAGGGAACACACATACCCTCAAAGGGCTTACATCTAGTTCCCATAAAATTATCGCTTCTTATCACATGGAGAATTTATCGAAGACATGAAACTTAGGAATTGTTGCACATTTCAATGCCCTACAGGTAGTTGACACCCCCCCACAGGATATTCACCTTTATTTTCACTTGGTCCTCTCCAAGCATAAACATGTATTTGAAACACCCCAAGGGTTACCACCTTCATGAGGAGAGAATGACCATGGTATTTCAATGATTCATGGTTGTCTATCACCCAATGTGCATCCTTATAGGCACCCATTTGCATAGAATAATGAAATCAAAAATATCATTCAGGAATTGTTGGAGGTTGGATTCATGTCCTAGTATGAGTCCCTACTCATCACTAGTGATCATGGTGTTAAAGAAGGAAGGTAATTGGCACATGTGTCATGATTTTCAGGCTCTCAATAAAGTAACCATCAAATACAAATTCCCCATCCTATTTATTGACGATCTCTTGGATGAACTTCATGGAGATAAATTTACCAAACTTGACCTGTGTTCCATCTACCACAAAATACAAATGAAAGATGAATGAATTATCGAGACAATATTCCACACACATAAGAGTCATTATAAAATTTTATTGATTCCCTTCGACCTTTGAAATTCTCCATCCACCTTCCAAAGCTTCATGAACAATTTTTTTTTACCCTTTCTACACAAATTTGTGATGGAATTATTTTAAGATATCTTGATCTACAATGAAATATGGGATCCTCATACAATGTGTGTCAATGAAGCCTTGCAACTCTTGCGAGACCATCAACTATTCTTTAAATGATCCAAATTTTCTTTTGGGGCTTCAGAGGTTGAATACTTGGGGTACATTGTCAATAAGGATGACATATGAGTAGATCCCAAGAAATTTGTTACTATGCAAGAATGGCCCCAACCCAAGACATTGAAGAGCCTACATGGGTTCTTAGGACTTATCAACTATTATAGGAATTTTGTAAAAAATTATGGAAAAATTATTGCTCCCCTAACATCCTTGTTAAAAAAGAATTCTTTTGTATGGAGTGAGTAGCCAAGCATGCCTTCTCAACTTTAAAGAATTCCTTCTAATATTTGTAGCACTAGATTTCATTAAGAATTTTTTCCTTGAATGTGATGCCTCAATTAGAGGGTTTGGCACGATTTTGATGCAAGAAGGGAACCCTTAGAATTCACCACTAAGAAGTTGTGTGGCCAAAATTTGGGTAAATCCACATATGCGAAAGAGATGATGTCCATTCTTCATGTAGTGGAGACTTCGCATCCATATCTCATAGGGAAACATTTATAGATCAAGACTGGCCATCATATTTTGAAGTACTTTCTTGAACGATGGTCATCATCACCACAACAACATAATTGGGTCACCAAAATGCCAAGGCATGGTTATTATGTTATATATAAGAAAGGTAAATAAAATGTGGTGGATAATGCTTTATCCTGAAAATTTGAGGAGGATGGATCCCTCTTTGCCTTATCTTTACTCATTCAAAGTTGGCTAAAGGAATCCTATAAAGAATGGTTGGAAAATGACACTATCATTCAACTCATCCAAAGGATCTAGGAAGATCCCAACTCTTATTTAGGGTATGCATGGAAACACGAGACATTGATGTATAAAGGGAGCATTGATTTGGTAAAGATTTATACCTTAACATAAAGGATCTTAGAGGATTTGCATTAATCACCTGCAACAAGTTACGTTGGTTTTCATAAAACATATAAAATAACTAAGAACTTATTCTTTTGGGAAGACACGAAAATAAACACGCATTATTTTGTAGCCACTTGTGACACTTGCCACATAATACAGGGTGAAACAATAAATATGCTAGGGGAATTATAACCACTATTGATCCCAACACATGTATGGAATTCCATCTTTATTGATTTTATAGTTGGACTCCTGAGAAAATGTGACAAATAACGATTATAGTGGTAGTATACCATATTTCCAAATATGCTCATTTTTTTGCCTTATCACATCCATTTACCCCCTCCTTAGTTTCCCAAGTCTTCATGGATCATGTTTTTAAGTTACATGGCATGCTTACCTTCATTGGCTCAGATTGGGACCCTAGCTTCACAAGAAAATTTTGCAAGATTTGTTTAAAATTTAGGGTACCTAAATGAACATGGGCACTATGTATCATCCCCAAACAATTGGTTAAACCAAAGTGGTCAACAAGTGCTTAGAAACATGCTTGTGATGTTTTTTTTTTGAAAAAACACACCAATGGGCACAATGGACTCCCCTTGTAGAATGGTGGTACAATACCTCTTATCATTGAGCTACCAAAATGAACCCATATGAATCTTTCTATGGCCAAAAATTGTTGTCAGACACTTCTTATATATCAAGTACCTCCAAGGTTTAGGTAGTGGATAACACACTCCACACTAGAGAGGTCATTCTCCATAGAATTAAGGACAATTTAATTATGACTCAAAATAGAATGAAGTAAGAAGTAGACTAGAATCACTCCAAACATTCTTTTAGAGTAGGGGATTAGGTGTTTCTTCACCTACAACATTATAAACAAACATCACTCAAAGAAAAAATGCCTCATTAATTAGCACCAAAGTTCTATGGACCATGTGAGATCACCCAACACATTGAACAAGTGGCCAACAAGTTATATCTTCCAACCCACTCCAATATTAATCCATAATGTCATGTGTCTTGTTTGAAGAATGCCATGGGATCAAAGTGCAAGGTTCAAACCAACTTACCAAAACTTGATGAAGAAGGATCCATTTGGCTCTACCCATAAGCATTTTTGGATATTAGAGAGAGTCAATTGTTCTAGCACCATGTCCATGAAGTACTAATATAGTGGAAATATATGCATCTCAAAAATTTCACATGGGAACCAACCACTACTCTAGCAATTTCCTCATATTCATCCTTTATGACAAAACTGTTTTTTTTATGGGGGGGGAATGTTAATGTCCTACCCTAATATACCTACTTTAGACTACCTAGGATTTAGTCAATTGTTGCATCCAACCATCCTTTTTGAATAAGTCCCATTAGATAATAGTGAATAGTTATTTAATGTAAAATGAACAACCTTATAAGACCCACTACATAGTTGGTTCCCATTACTGAAGGGACCACAAGTGGTTAGGTTTTTTTTATTAAGAATATATTTAAAGATATAGTATGCTATGGAATGTTTGTTGTTTGTTGTTTTATTTGGAGCTTTACCTAGAGAAAGGTTACCCCATGTTAAGAGGAAAGTGAACATTGCTTTCCTTCTAATGATTATCATAATACAAGGGTATATTGGCATATTTCATCTTATTGTCTCGTGTATGTGAGTTTTTGCAATTATATTCTCTATATACTTGGTTTTGTACTAGGTGAGGACCTTATTGTTGAGAGAAAAACAGTTGAATATATGCGACTTAGAAGGACATCTAAACTTCCACACTTTTTTTGACCACGACACAAGATCTCCTTCATTTAAAATTGATACTTTATTTCCAGCCTTTGGGGAGTATTCACTAGATGGGTTCTTGTACCGTATTAGAAAAAATTAATTTGGTTTTACTTTGACATGAATAGTCCTAAGTTTATCTATATAACCATCCCAAATGTGTGCTTCCCCACCCCCTTTGAAGCTTATATGAACTACAATCTTCTGATGTTGACTCCACATTGTAGAAATATCAAGGTTTGCAACCTGACTGAGGATCAAAGAAACCCCTATCCCTTATGAATGGTATCATATGAGTTTGTAGCCTAAATCCTTCACCACAAACCGACCAAGGTTCCTACCCCACTCTAATCCTATTTTCATTCCCCACCTTTCCAACAAGTCAATTTCCAATCATAGGGAAAGCTAAGACAATTGTCTTCCATATAATTGGAACATTATGAATATTCCTCAAAGGCCTTTTTGTCCACGCTTCAACTAATTCAGGCATGATATGATTTTTTATTTCAACTTGTACCCTTAATCCATTACCTTGAATAAGCCTTCACACACTCTTGGCTGCCAAAGCTTTGGAGAAATGAAATATGTTTTTTAAGCCCCAACCACCTATGTCTTAAGGAACAACCAATCTCCTCCATTTCACCAACAATATCCCTCTCCTCTCCTTTCATCGTGACCACATAAACCTAAATTTTATCCTCATCCTCTCTATCACACTTTGGGAATCCCATATAAACACATCCAATATACTAATATTTCCTCTAACATAGACTTTACCAACATTAGTTTGCCTCTAATTAACCAACTGCGACACCAAATAGAGATCCTCTTTTCAACTTTTTTTTATCAGTGAGTGACAACACACACACACACACACACACACACACACACACACACACACACACACACACACACACACACACACACACACACACGCACACACACACACACACACACACACACATCATATTAAATTCAACATTTTTTTAAATAATATAAAATTCATAGATCATAGAACATATCCTCTCAATATATCATATCAATCCTTAGCATTTGTGAGCCACTAAAGGCCATGACAATGAAAAAAGACTAAAACTAGGATGCCACCAATATATTTGTAGAAATGATTGGAATAACCTAACAAAGAGATCGGTTCATGGGAAGGACAATCCAAACAACCTTGATAGTTGTTAAGGAATATGAAATATACTGAGAAAAGAAAATAATTAGAGAAATTTCGATGTAAAAATTGAACCTCAAAATAAAAAACGTGTTATCAACATCAACTTTAAAGAACCAATAGGATTCCACCTACATGGGGTCTTGCAAGTTGATGCCATGAAACCCCCCATGTGTCAAATGGAAGTTGGCATGCACATTCGTAACTTACAAAATGATGTAAGGGAAGGGGAGGTGAAATTTGTAATGTATGATGATGAATTGGCTTGTCTTGATGACATACTAGGCTCTGGAAACCAGTTATAGAAATGACAATATGCATCATGGTAGAATCCAGGGAATTTATTTCTCAGATGGAAAAGGTGGATAACCAGCATAGAATGATGGCAGTGGGTGGATGGAATTGGGTTGATATGGATAAGATGACGATGGCACTCAGGGTCTCAACCTCCCTCTTTCAAGTGTTGATGACAAACATCTCTCCCCAAGTACTATTTCCCTCTATCTAATTTTGGTTCATTTCATTTCCTTGGGTACCTAGCTTAAATGAATTTGTAGGAGGGTGTCCTAGGAAGTCAATCTTCAAAGTTGTAGGGGTTATCTATGCTCTCCTCATCTATGAGTGCAGGGTTTTTCCTTTCTGATGTGGATCAAAATATTTCCCATAATCCCCTATTTCCTTGAAGTCATCTCTATAGGCCACGTCTATGTGTTTCCATTTACCCATTCATTTTACCATTATAGTCTTTGTTTAGAAACAATGACCATATGAAACAAGTTCTTGGCCAGTGAGAAAAGGAAAAACTTGGTTGATAGAAGGCCCAAAACCTACTCTATGAAATCCCCTAACCAAGAAGAGCCAACTATGTTATCTGGGAAGAGAACAAATCCTAGGTAGGGACCAATTTCTACCATAGCAGGTTCCCTAAACCAATTAAGGATGAAGTAAAACAAATGTAAGATACAATCAAAGAGAGAAGCCAAAAAATATCTAATGATCATATTGAAGAGGATTTGAAGGGTGGGTTCAGGACCCAGGCTTCTCAAGGATGAGAGATAATAAGATCATCAGGATTACGAAAAATGTATTGGTTGATCAAGGTAGTTATTGCTCAGGTTTTTGAGGAAAGGGGCCTACAACAACAAACTATCTTTCATAAAATTGAATTGTTGGATGGAAAATTTGAAGCAATTTCCTGGAAATAATGATACAATGGAGGATGTCCTGGATATGTGGTTACATATTCCAACCCCATATTCATATAAGTATCCCCATTGCCTCTTGTTGCACATAAATAGGGACCAACACAGGCTAGTGTTGATGTTTGTACCATTGGAAAGGTACTTTTGCATAGGTCTAAGTGTCTATATGCGTGGAAGTCATCCAAATCATTCTACCTTGATACTTTACTTTAATTAAAGGAATTATTAAAGTAAGTGATTTTGTTAATTAGTTGATTTTTATTTAATGAAATGCTAAAGTGTTTAGCATTAGTGAATTAAATATTATCCATTGATCTCAAGTGAGGTGAGAAGTAATATCAACCATCAATCACATTCAAGATTAGGGTTAGGTCATAAGTCAAGATTATAAAAGAAATGCTAGGGTAAATAAGGAATGTTGATGGTTGTTTGGCACACACAAAAAATAATAAATTTTACTCAAGGATAGTGGAGAAGGAATTCCATATAGAGATTAGGTCAAGTAGAAGAGAGAACAGAGGAAACCACAAGTGGATTTTAGCAGATTGGATCCACAACAACAAGGTTGTGTTGTACTTTATTTTCAGTATAGTCCTTGTGTGCATGTACACAAGTTTCAGTGGAGACGGGCACATATATGTGGGTTTTTCTTAAGGAAATGCATATACATATTGAGAAATATGAAATTTCGGGATCGTATAGTAGACAAAGAGTTTCTAGGGTTTGCAAGTGCTATAATTTTTTTTTTGTATTTCTTTGTTGGCCATTTTTCCAAGAAGGGATCCCTTGTAAGCTTTGAAGTTATTTGAATGATAAGCTTAGTTCATGGATAAATATCTCTCTGTATTGTGTATGATATTTTGGTTTTGTGTATTTCTTCCACTATTTATTAGAGTTGATTATTCTAGCAAGTGTATTATGTTTTGTAAGATACTAATTTGATTAACAACAAGGAAATCACTAGATAACAAGATACCTTGGTGTCAGAGTAGGAATTCAAACATGGTATCAGATCCTATGCTCTGATAGGAATCTAGATATCAGATTCATTATAATTGATATCATATCTATCAAATATGCAAGGAGATATTAACAGATTTATAACCAACAGTGAGAAATCAAGGGTTGGATTTTAGGGAAACAATCGTACTGAAGTAAAACTAGGGATTATAGTTGTACAGAGTTGTAGACTGGTTGTAGAAGGAACAATCACATACATACACGGGTTTTCTTAAGGAAATTTGTGTAAATACATGCGTTTGAGTGGTGATAGGCGTGTACAATATTGTACATGTAAGTATAGGGGAAGTTTCAACAACATGTTATTTCCAGGGGATTTTATCAGGTCTAAGGGATGGCATCAACAGGTCTGAGAGTTGAAGATAGATTGGATGGAGAATCCAACTTCTTATCTTGGAAAGAAAGAGTTACTTTGGATTTGATGGAATATGATCTTTGGGAGTTAGTGGAAAAAGTAGTTGTTCCACCGACAAATCCGCTAGATTTGGAAACTCACGAGAAGAATGAGATTAAAGTTGAGAGGATAATTTTGGATTCCATGAAGGAGCATCTGATTCCTCACTTATCCAAGAAGAAGACATCCAAAGATATGTTTTATGCCATAGTAGGATTATTCGAGACCATTGTTGACGACTAAAAAAAGTGCAACATAAAGTTCCTGCCTTCAAATAAGTTGCAATGCATTATTACTTATATATATCTTAAATAATACTAGATAGGTGGGACCCCTTGATAAAATAAATGATAGCAAGCACTCTTCTTAGTTTCTCTCTTAATTACCTTGCGAAAATAGATTCATAGTTTCGAAGAATAAAAGTGGAAATCCTAACCTATTTACATGTGCAACTAATGGATGATAAGGGTGCTACCAATTTGATTTCAAAATAAAATAAATGTTTATCAAACATATCAGTCCACTCTTGCTACCCTTAGGTTTTGATATAGTGTTTCAAATATCTATGATACACCACTCATGGTCTGTTTTCATGCATGGGAAAACACTCATTATGTTAAATTTGATGTAACACTAGTGAGGAATGTGGGAAATATTATTTTGATGCTAAGTGTTAAATGGGCTATGGAGAGATTGATTCGATTTTTTGGAAATGACACTTTATGTTATATGCATTTAGATATGCGATGGCGTTTGGAATAAGTTTTTTTTGGAAATTGGAAGAGATCCATTTTTTGTTGTTGATGGAATTAAATGAAAAATAAGGGAAACGACGTGCATTTATTGCACATCATTCTTACCCTATCTTGAATCTACCGCCTTCACTTCTCCTTGCATTTGTTTTCTACTCTGGTTAGAAGTGCCTCAGTTGTGCTTGGTCATTGGCGGAAAAATAGTTGTTCTTTTTTCTGGTACTCTTCTCATAGGTATGTTGGATTTTATCTCTCCATTCATGATGGTCAACTCTGCTCCAGATAAAATTATTATGTTGGCTCTTGTAGTCTGCATGCAAAATGTGTTTGTTTTCTAAATCTTTTAATGGATTTATTGTGGAAATTTTGGCCGTATAACTCGCATATTGAATTGGGTTTCTTCCCGCTGGCAATAAAATGTTTCAAACTGGAAGTAGCCTTCAACATCTTGTTATGTTTGAATTGTATGGCTGTATGGGCCTGGAGTGAAGGTGTTATTATTATATGGTTGTTGATAAGTATTTGTGGGTGAATGTGTTCGTTTTTTCTCATTTCGTATATTTATTTCCAAGGGTTTCCTCTATAAAAAGAAATATGTAGTTGGGTCTTGTGAATATTGCATAGGACCCTCACCCTAGAGGATGTGAAGTCTTATTTATTTTACCATAGCTTGGATGTTATGGGTGGTTTGTGTGATTTATCCTGTTGTCTATTGAAGGAAAATAAGTGGGTTTTGTTTTTCCCGCAACCCATGTTTCAAACCCTGCGCCTATATTCTTTCTCCATGCCTCTTCTCCTCTTCAAATACAGAGGTGAATAAATAAAACAAAATCCATTTTTGGAGTTTTTTTGAATTATTGGACACACAATCAGTTTCATGATTATTATATTGTATCCTTACTGCATATCGACACTTTCAAAGTCTCACAATCATTTCATGTTTTCCTTCCCACTATTTTAAAAAGGTGACTAAACTCTGTGTATTTTATTACATTCACTCTAAGAATTAAGTATTTGGCTTTGCTTGCAGCCATGCCTTAAGGCCCGTGTCTATTTTCCAGTCCTAAACCTTGTTTTCCTGTCCAAAAATGTAGATACAAGAATATTATAGACCTAGTTTCAAAGTCTTGTCCAAATATTCAACCCGACAGTTGAAAACATTGAGGTAGCCCACAAATTTAAGGCTTGTTTGTTTTTTGGTCTACGAGGTGGTCTGAACGATTTTTGAATTTAAAAGAATTGTTATGGAAGTAATGTCCACTAGAGTTGCAGGGGATTTTCAATCCCGATTTGTTTGCATCTGTTATTGAAAGTTGTGATGTGAATATGATGTAAAAGAGAGAGGATATCTCTATGTTTCTCTTCCTCTCACGATGTTTGAGACACTCTGTATAATTATGACAACTAAATTGTTTATAAACAATCTCCTACAGAAAATTATGATAATTTAAAGGGAGAAATGAAATTCGTTTCTTTTATGTAATCATATTATTTCCACTTGAGTTTTATATTGCACGATTTAAAAGGACTGTTGTAGATCCTGTGTATGAATTTTTAAGGGAGTGCTATTGCACAAACAAATTTGGTGAAAGTTTTGGATGGAATATATTGGATATTTAAATGATTTTATAAATATTGGCAATATTGATTTTAAATGTTATTTCTTGTAACCTAACAATAATTGGGTTTTTTCCCTGTTCATTATTTCATTTTTCATTCATTATACGCCCGCCACCTTCCCAATAACATTTATCCACCCCATCTTCTGCTATCTTGAATATAATTTTTAAAGAAAAAAGTTTCAAAAGGGTTGGATAACAATTATGGATTGGAAATTGTGACATGGAGATATTGTTTTGGAAAAAAAAGACTTTGCATTGCTTGAACAATATTCATTGTTGATTCCCATCCATGCTACCATTTTTCATTCATTATAAACCCCCTCATATTGCAAATAACCCTATCATTCCTTGTCCAATGGAATTTAATTACTAAATTGGATTTGGAGAATTTATCTTAATGTATGGATTGCATGTTCTTTTGTTTGTGAATGATAGAGCCAACATATTGATTTTATTTATTGTTAAAAGTTTTCATATTCTAATTGAAATATTGCTTCAGGATGAATTTCCTTAGTAGGGGCAGCAATGACGGAGGTGTAAACATAGGTAGAGGAAACAATTGGAAAAGAATCCATAGAAGGCAACAATTCTCAATACATTTTGATGTTGATCCACAAGAACTAAATGAACTTTTCCAAGTTGGGTTTTTCAATCTAGTTGGCCAAGGATTTTTGCAACCTAGGCTTTAAAGGCCTCCTTTCTAGCCACACCAAAATTTCTTTGGTATCTGTGTTCCTCATCATGTTTCTATGTAGCCATAACCACCTGCCAATGATGGTTGGAAAGAGATCGTCCACCAACCTAATGCACATCATAATGGGTGGCCTACAATATCGTTGCCATTTCCCCCTCCTCCACTGCCATTTAATCCAAATTCCCAAGCTGATCGTATTGATTCACCATCCCAGTCTTCACATGCAAGCAAAAGGCTTAAAACCACTATGCTCGAACCATATATTGATAAAGGGATAGAAGTGTCCAATTCCCCTAAATCTTCAAAAGTTCATCTAAATCAATTTCCTCCCATCTCCAATCAACCTAAAGCTTCTACAGAAGGAAAAACAACAGGAAGATCAAAAGAGAGCAGAGGTGAAAAGAGGAAAACCGCCTCTCATAGAAAATATGGGTTTTAATGCTATTTTCTTTTGAGGACAGTCTTTCTATTTGATATCATAAAATTTTGGACAACAAATACACATTTAGACATAGTTTTTGGATAACATGGATATAATGCTATTTTTGGATATAGTCATGTTTTATTTTTTGATATTAAAATATTTGACTATTAATATGAGGATGGGAGTTACAAGGAGGATGTTTGAATTAAATCTTTGGGGTATTATACTTCATGTTTTAATGATTTTTAAAGAATTGAAAATTGGAGTGACAAGGGGTCCCACCTATTTAGTTATTATTTAAATGGACTCTTATCTATATATATTATTATTTATTTGTCTCAACTAATTAGTTAAGATAATTAATCTTAACAAAAGAAAAGTAGTTGAACTATCATAACTTATTGAAAAAGAATAAAAGCTCAATCAATTGAAGAGACAAAGGAGAGGAGAACAAAAGGGGAACTTTTGATATAAGGTCTCCTCTATACTTGTGGGATATTTCTTTTTCTTCATTCTTATGAGTTTACTAGAAATATAAATCATCTTGATGACAATAGGGTCTTATTGAAGGCAGCTGGATTCAAAATTGAATCATATATTTCAACTACTTGTTTCTAAAGGTTATGATCTTTCTTGGCAGTCTGTGTGTTCTTGTTTGTTTAGGGATTAGATTTCATAACTGATAAAGAATATTTTGCAAATTCAAGTGAAAACACTTTTATGGCAAGTTGATACATATATTTAGCTTTCGTTTCTTTTGTTGTAAGAGTCTTTTTGTGTGGTGTCCATCAGAGACTTATAAATTTGACTTTGGTCCCACCCTTGCAGGGGTTTGTAAAGAGAATTTTGCTTTTTATCTCAGAACGAAATACGAAATTAATATAAAAATCAGATTTCTGATTTCAGTTTCACATGCGTATCTTAATGATATTGTTCAGATTTTACTTTTATTCTCGACTCTTTTCCTGTACACACTTATGTATATCTCCACTTATTTTCTTTTCCACAGTTACATATAACATATAAAATTAGCCTTAGTCCCTAGTAAATATTACCTGTGGATTAAGAGATTTTTTTGAATTAAATGCTATAAACCACAGGTAACATTCCCAGCTATTTTATCTTAGCCTAACAAGATATGAGAATGCTTGAGTAAGGTTCTTCATACCTTTTCCTCAACATTTATTTGGTGACCATATTGGGGAGATATTCCATATCTCTCTGGTTGATTGTATCACGATTATATTTCATTTTTTTGTTTTTTCTGATTACTCTTTGACTAATTTTCACCATGACAATACCTGTTACAAGACAAACCAATATTGGAAATGATATTGATGACCAAACCAACATTACATTGACCTTATTCAACACTATCTTAGAAAATACTAGTACTCATGTTAAACTTGAACACTCTTGGGAAGTAATTGAAAGGGACATAAATATTCGTGAACATTGGGAATCCAGGAAACAACATCCTATAAATCAATAGTAACCTTTCCTCTTACCTATTTAATATTTTTTGTTTCATGTCCTCTAATTCTTGTATTTCTTGAAGAAGAAGAGGATTGTCCCCTGAAGTTACTCCTATTTCTGAAATAGGGAGGATAAATTTTGTTTTACAAAAACAACAAAGTGCTCTTAGGCGAACCTTATTTGTTTCTTCTGGTTCATATTCATCACCCATACCTTTCACATTCAACATGACATCCTCAGGTATTGGTAGTGGCACCAAAGGTTCCACCTCCTCGCAACCTTCCGCTTCATTTGTGATTGGTAGTATCTATAGTCATCAAATCCCTATTCAATCTACTACCAATATCGCCAAGGTCATTAATAAATATATGCTTTTCCAATTTGAGGAAGATGCTACAACCACTCCCTGGCACGTGTCTTTCCCCTTGAATCTCGCACCAGCCACCCAACCATTACTGAAATTCAAAGATCACTTACCTATGTTCTCGGGAAATGGTACCGTTACCATGAATGAACACCTAGTATCATTTTCTAGTGCTTTTCATAACATAGGGACTAATGATAACGATACTTGTATGCATTTGTTTGTTAATTCTCTTGAAGGGAAAGCTACATAAAAAAATTTTGATCTCCCAAAATCCTTTCAACTTGGGAAGAATTGGTCTATTGGTTTAAGTCCACTTATGGACATCTCAAGAATCCATCTAATCAGTTAAGGGAGTACATCAATATTTCCTATAAAGATGGAAAAACCATTAAGTATTTTAAACTTCATTTCACCAAGCTATATAATCAAATTCTTGAAATAATCCATCCTCAAAATCAAGTTGCATTCATGCATTATTATAATGCTTTACCTTCTCCTTATTTTCATAGACTTGAAGAAAAGTATATTGAAAATATTGGTTTTTCCCTTAAGACTTCCTTAGAATATGAAGAGCAACTTGAAAGGACTGGTCTTCCTAAGGGAGACTTGGTTAAGCAAACAAATATGTCTTCCATTCTACAACTCATGCAAGATATGAATAATAGGATGTTAGCCTACGAATGAAAAGGAATTTCCCCTTCCTCTTCCCTAGGGGATTCCTCTTCTTCCATAGCGCCTTTTAGAAATACCAATGAAAGCACTTTTCCACCAAAGGCCATTATGAATCGCAGTTGGTGTAAATTATGTGAAGAAAGTCATGATGAGAACACCTATGAAGTAAAAAGAAATGTTAGATATAAGATCTTTGACAAAAGGCCTGATACCACAATCATTGTTTTAGATTGGGCCAAACCAGAGGATGTTATGGTAGTCAATACCAGGAATAAATCTTACACTTCCAAGAGAAAATTTGATCTTCCCCACACTTCTTTTGCCCCAAGCTCATCTTCTCAAAATGTTGATACACAAACTGTCAGAACTTCAAGTGATCAAGGAGTATCTTCTCCTCTTCCCTCTTATAAGTACAATATCCTTACCTAATTGGCTAATATCAAAGATGATGCTACCCTTTTGGACATGATTTTCGTCCCTGAACAACATAAGCATCTTAAGAATTTTATGGAAGGTAAAGCTTCCACCATATCCAATCTATTTGAAGAGTCAAAGGAAGAGGATTCAACTGTAAATACGATAGGTGTAAATAACTTTAGGAAACCTGTAAAAAACCCCCCTGTTGGAGCCAGATGTCACTCCTAGATTGCTTGTAGGAGCAGAGCCTGACACCCATCAGTTTAATGTCATGATTTGTTTAAAGGGGTGATCAGATGAAGGAAAACTCAGAACAATATCGTCTCAACTCAGAAACTAGGCCAGGCATGCATGGACGAGTGAGGTCTTGATAAACTTCAAACAGTGAGTTGCAATAAAGGGTGAGTAGGGAGAAGACTTGCATGAGAAGAGTGCGAAGGTCTATCATAAACATCAGGTTTATAACAGACTGGAGAAGAAAGCATTCGAACGCAAGATCCTTTTACATTCAAGCACAGGAGACCAGAGAATACAATAATGTCACAACAAATCCTTTATCATAACACAACTACAACAGTCCACGCGAATCATTCGATCATGAACTCTCTGGCATGAGATGAAGCATAGATGGAAAAGGAGAACTGTTTGTCATAAAACAAGAAATCTCAATCACAGAGGCATAACCAGGAAACCAGAATGGTTGTTGAAACTTTACAGTTGGGAGCTTAGCTCTACCATCGATAGATACAAATATGGCAAAAATGCCTACATATACTCACTAGCACCAACAATCGAGACGTAGCATTAAAATCTTTGCGTCTACATGGCTTCTAACAATCTGCAGCCACAATCTTTGAATGGTCGTGCAACTTATGACAGACGTGATCGACCTTCTGACAGTTTCATCGGCGAATCGATGTGCCTTTAATTCAATTCCAGACTTTCCCATTATGGCAGAGACGATGTCTAACCACCACCAACTGCCTCAATAACTACTTCATGGGGATTGAGGACGACCTGGCCAACTCAGCACTTTGGGATATGGAAGACTCCTCGTGCTGCCACCTGGAATAACTGAAAGGCTTGATGAATAGGCATGGAGGCCAGCGCGAAGAATGGGGTGCATGATAGGAGTGGTGGCGTCATACTATGAGGGTGTGAAAGAAGTGGAAAGGTGTGAGAAGGGTGACAGAGGACGGCACGTGGCGGAAGACAACAGGAGAAAAAAGCGGGGGAAGGCGAGAGATGATGGACTTGCTCTTTGGCGAGAGGCTGACGTGGAAAAGAGCGGGACACATGGGAAGCGACAAGTGGATGATGAGAAGGAAGGCAGACCATGCGGACCGAAGAGGGGAGGCGGATAGGTGACACACGGCAGCAGGAGAAAGGTGGTTCTGGAAGATGAAAAGATGAGAGAAGGGCCCACGCAGGCTAAACACAGAGCAGCTGAGAAGGATGGGATTGTCCAAGCGCCGTTGATTTAGGCGCTCAAATCTTGGCCTTTGGAAAGTTGCGTGCCCAATTCTGGACCCCTCCCCCCCTCCTCTTAAAGGTAGAAAGGAAGGGGGGGTCCGGAATTGCCTTTATCGCCATTGATCTGGGTGCTACAATCAGGGTCGTTGAAGAGGTGCGCCTCCGATTCCGGACCCCCCCCTCTTCTTAAAGGTAAAAAGGCGGGGGGTGGTCCAGAATCCCATACGCATCGTTGATCTGGGCGCGTGAATCGCTTCCGCTCAGAATTGCTTGTCACTTACCACAGGCGCATTAGCATTCAAAACTTAGGACAAGTGGGTTTTTAACCCATTCTTTTGCATTCTAACCCCCGTACAAGAAAAATCACTAACATTTGGCTCCATAGGGGATAGAGTCGTCCCTGTGATGCTCTAAGAACTCTTTTGCAGATTCAGTGCCTTTGCTGTTGGGCTATGGAGTCATTTATTAGTCCGAAAAACAAAAACAGAAACAATATTTACAAAACAAAACAAAAAGAGCCGACTGTGGCTTCACAGAAAACATTTTTTTAGGAAATGCCCATTGACTGGGCTGCTAAAAACTTCTTTGCCTTCCAGATCCTGCAACCTGTAAGTGTTATTTGCAAATACTTCAAGGATCTTGAAAGGCCCGAACCAGAGGGCATCAAATTTACTGTGTTTTCCCTTTTCCTGCCTGGGTGCATCCCATTTGAGCACCAGGTCACCTTGCTCGAATTCTTTCTTTTTGTTCTTCTTGTCAAAAGCCTGCTTGATCTTTTGTTGATGATCGTGGGCCTTATTCATGACCTGTTCTCTAATCTGCTGCACTTCCACCATCTGATGAATCCTTCTAATCACATGGTTAGGTTCTCCTTCAAAGTCCTGGAGGAGATTTGCCACAAGTAAGGCGAGATGAGTAGGGAAAACAACCTCTATTCCGTAAACAAGTTGGAAAGGAGAGATGCCCAGGTATTTCTTCGTTGCTACCCGATCAACCCAAAGAGAAAATTTGAGCTTTGAGTCCCAGGCCCTTTTATTGTCTTCCAGTAGCTTCTTGATAAGCTTGATCAGACTTTTATTGGAGGACTCTGCCAGTCCGTTTCCTTGAGGATAGTAGGGAGTAGAGTGAATCAGTGAAATATCAAACTGTTCACAAAACTTGACCTGAGGCTCAGACCGAAAGGGAGAGGCATTATTAGTGAAAATTCTGCTGGGGCAACCAAATCTGGCTATGATATCTTCCAGGAAGCTGATAATCACTTTGTGAGAAGTGCTTCTGGTAGGGACAAATTCTATCCACTTGGTGAAGTAGTCAGTCGCAGTCAGAATCCACCTGTGCTGGCCACTTGAGGGAGGATGAATTTCTCCGATGAAATCCAATCCCCACTGCTGAAAGGGTGCTGAAACTACCAAAGGTTTTAATGGCAGAGATTTGAGCTGCTGCTTTCTTGAGAATTTATGGCATTTAATGGAAGCTCTGATTTCCCTGCAGACATCAGGAAATAAGGTGGGCCAATAATACCCAGCTCGGAGGATCTTGTGAGCTGTGGTCTTCCAAAAATGATGACCTCCACAGAGACCGCTATGAAAGTCAAACATAACCTTCTGGGCCTACTGCGGGTTCAGACACCTTAGTAATACCCCCAGAGGGTCTTTCCAGTACAAAGCTTGGTCAATGAGGCAATATCTGACCGCTTTGAGCTTTAAAGCTCTTGCCTTACTTTTTTCCATCCCATCAGGGGGCCTCAATTCTTGTAGAAAGTACAAGATATCCTTGTATCAGGCGCATGCTGGTGGTGGTAAGGCATTCTGGAACTGCGCGTTGGATCACTCAGCTCACTCGTTGATGAAATTGATTCCCAAGGCCTTGCAATTTGATTCATCTAGCAACTTGGCCAAACCTTGCCCCTTTATCAGCTTGGTGGGCTTAATTTCCAGATCGAACTCTAGGATCTTAGCAATCCATTTACCTCTCCTTCCATCTATGTCAGGCTGTATAAGAATGTCCTTCACAGAAGCTGAAGGGACATATGCAGTGATCTTTGAATGCAAGACATAGACTTTGAAAGCTTTGAGAGCTTTCACCAAGGCATAAGCCTGCTTCTCCATGATCTCGTACTGGAGTTCTGCATCCCTCAGTGCTTTGCTAAATAAATCAACAGGCTGTTCTCGCCCTTGATCATTTTTCTGCAACAAAACTGTCGCTATTGTATCACAGGAAGCAAAAGAAAACATCATAAAATCTTTGGAGTAATCGGGACTGATTATCACAGGTGCCTCAGTCAACGCTTTCTTTATTTGGGCAAAAGATTCCCTGGGTTCAGCAGTCCATTTTACTTCATTTCCCTTTCTGAGCATGGCTGTGATGTGTTTCACCAACTCAACAAAATTTGAGATGAACCTCCTCATAAAATTTATCCTCCCCAAGAAGGCCTGAACTTCCTTCTTAGATATGGGAAGTGACAGGGTCTGAAGTGCTTCTACCCTGTCAGGATCAATTCTCACCCCCTCTGTTGACACTATATGGCCTAACAACTTCCCTTCTTGCATAGCAAACAATGATTTCTTGGGATTCAGGGAAAGGCCAAACTTGCGACACTTCGAAAAAACTCTCCTCAGATGGCAGCGGTGCTCTTTATCAGTCTTGGAAAAGACTGTTATGTCATCTAGGTAAATCACCACAAACTTATCTTTTTCCCTGATGAAGGCTATGTCCATGGCTCGCTGAAATGTTTCTCCTGCATTCATCAATCCGAAAGGCATTTTGGCATACATGAATGTGCCCCAAGGAGTGGTGAAGGCTATCTTTTCTCTGTCCTCGGGCATGACTGATATTTGATTATAACCAAAAAAACCATCAATCATAGATATTCTAGATGCACCAGTGACCTTCTGCAATATATGTTCCATGTTGGGCAGGGGATAATTGTCCTTCCTTGAATTTCTGTTCAGGTTCCTGAAATCGACACAAAGTCTGATTTCTCCACTCTTCTTTCTCACTGGGACCAAATTGGCCACCCAGTCGGAGTATCTCAAAGGGACAATGATTTGGGAATCTAGCAGCGTCTTCACCTCCCTCTACATGACAGGTAGCAACATGGGATTTATCTGTCTTAGCTTCTGCTTGAATGGCCTAGCCTCTTCTTTTAGTGGGATCTTGTGCTCAATGACTGATGTGTCATATGTCTTGAGGTCTTTGTAGGTCCATGCGAACACATCAACAAACTCCTTCAAAAACTCAGTATATTCAGCCCTCTGCTCCTTAGTCAGACTCCTTGACAACTTGACAAACTTGGGGTCCTCTGGTGTGCCTATGTTGCACTTAGTTGTGTCAACATCATCGCCCGAAAATCTACCCTTTACTGCCACATCATTCCCATCAAACAACCTTTCTAATGGGATTAGTCCTTTTGGTATGTGGTTGCTTGGTAGCTGTATAATCTGGTGGCCAACAATTTTATTCAACAACTCTCCAGGGTGATGGTTAGGTTCTCCTTTAATGTCAGGATCCTCATCTATGTGCAATGCAGAAAAGTCATCCACAGATTGAAGAAACTTTACGATCTCCTGATCATCCTCAAATACCTTCCAGTGCTTGACATTGTATGGTATAGAGGGTCTGTATTTTATTTCAACGTCGGATCTGACAGTGGGCGGCGCAGGAACCTCGAGCAAACTAGCTGTGAAAGCTAAAAAATTGGCTGGAGCATTTTCTTCCCTTGGAATGAAAGAGATGTTGAAAGATAAGAAGGAATTATCAACTAGGTCCCATACCTCGTTCCTGTAATTCCCGAGTCGAGGATGCTTGGCCTGATATACGTTTTTGACCTGCTGGACAATCAATTCTGCATCTCTGAACATATACATCTCCTTAATTTCCATTTCCTTTGCAGCTCTTAATCCCAGAACCAGAGCTTCATACTTTGCCACATTGTTGGTGACTTCAAATTCCAGCTTGTATGATAGAGATATGGTCTCTTGAGAAGGGGATATGAATACCACCCCGACACCTGCACCTATACTGGAAGAAGCTCCATCAAAGAACATCTTCCAAATAGAGGTGGTTGGAGGAGGCATCTCTTGATTAAGAATGGGCCATTTTCTGATTTGTAAGGGGGCCTCAGGGATCTCAGCGACCTGTAGCAAGCTAGACCCTAAGTCAGTGTCAAGTGCAAAGATGGGGTGATTAGTGGGGTTTTCTTCATCACTGACAATGTAGGCTAGTTGGGCTTCTCTGTACAATCTCCTATGTTCCCCTCCAAAGACTGGAATGGTGGCATATGTGAGATCCATCTGTAGGGTCCCTCCAAGTCTCTTAATCCAAGACCTTGACAACAACATGCCAAACTTAGGGGCAACATCAACTACCACAATATCCATGACCATACTCTTCATGGGTAGCTGAAACAAAGAAACTACCAGGTCCTTGATGACTCCCAAACATTGCACTCTCCCGGAGTCGAAAGAATAGAGGTCATGATAAGCTCGGGTGATTTCCAGTCCTAATTCTTCCATGACGGTTTTGGGCATGAGGTTGTGAGAGGTCCATGAATCCATCAAACAGTTGTGCAGTACTTTATCATGTATGTTCAGGGAGGTGTAGAAGGGAGGGGATGAATCATCTCTGTCTTCCACCATGGGGCCTAGGACAACTGATGGCTTTTCATCTTGGAGGTTTATAAAGTCTATGGAAGGGCATGAGGCTTCAGATTTCAAAAGGTCAGAGAAGAAATTTTTGAATTCACCGTGTTTGATTAGCTTGGTGAGGGGCATAGGGATTCTAATCTTTTGAATCTCATGCTCAAAATTAAAAGAATATGTGAGCTTTGGAATTTCTCTTACTTCAGGGACATGAGTGTGGACAATGGGAGAGAGGGGTTGGGCCTTCTTACCTCTGTGACTGTCTGCTACCTCATTTGCAGGCTTCTCTGCTGTAGTGGATTGCTCAGGAATATCAGGTGCTGTTGCCTTTCTATCGGACCTCAGGTTATACCTGCCTCGGCCGTCGCTAGCTTTATCTCCCTTGCTCAATTCATTTAGCTGACTATTCATGAGAGAATCCTCGTATGCTTCTTGGGTCAGATGAGGGAAAGGGGGAGTGACTTCTAAATAGTGGATTTTAGGCTCAGGCTCATCTATTTCCCCTTCTTCTTCTTCGGCCACAAAATTGTTCTAGAAGGGAGCCTGAATTCTTTGGTCGTCCCTGTCTCTTTCCTTCTCTCTATGCATTGTTGGAGGAGCAAAACTATTTGGCCTTCTGAAACCTGCTCTATTCTCGATGCTCTGAGGGCCCTTGTTCATTTGTTTCCTTTCTACTTTCAATCTCTCCATCTCTTCTTTCAGAAAGTTCATCACCCGTGTCAGCTCATTTACTTGAGGGTGGGGCAGTGATGGGCTGGAAGTTGAGGCTTCTGATTTTCCCTTTCTTCTGTCTGCGTCGGCCCTGTTTCTCAGTCTGTCAGCTGCTAATATGTTGGATTCCACTTCTATAGTTGCATATTGCATTTGAGCTAAGGAGGTGGCTCTTCTTTCTCTTAACAAAAGATAGAAATCAGGGTCAAATGCACCAGCGTAGGAAATTTGGGCAGAGGCCTCTGAGGGCTTTATCTCTGCAGGAATCTTGTTATACATTTTATTGAATATTTTGGAGAAGTCAGAGACAGACTCTCCTTCCATCTTCTTCAGAGACCCAAACTCTGTCATGTAATATATGTAATCTTTCCCATCTCCCCACTGTCTCAGGAAAACATTGTCCAGGGCTTCAATTCCAGCAATAGATCCAGGGGCCAGTCCCCTGAACCATTTCTAACCTCACCATCCAAGCTCTGGACAAATACTCTCATCCAGACATCTTCATTTTCAATGTTCAGATTGTCTACATAACTGTAGAAAGCAGTCGGGTGCTCTTCTGCAGTTATGTCCCCTTCCCCAGTGAACTTGGGCATGTATTTCAAGTAATCTCCAGCAGGGAGAGGGTTCATAGGATGGGGTAGAATTAAAGGATCATATCTAGCTGCGACTATGGCATCCATTCTATTCAGAGGGGGATTAGCACCAGCCATATGAATATTAGGTGGAGGAGAACTTGGAGGAGAGAGAGTGTGAACGTGAGATGTCGGAAAAGAGGCTCTCAAAGGAGACGATGGGAAAAACAGAGAGAGGTCTAAGGGACATGAATGTGCAGATGTTTCTCTTTGTGCAGTAGTAGAAATAAAAGGAGGGGTGGTGAAACCTTCTGAGACCCGAGGTCTGTGTTGAGGCACAACTTCCAAATAAGGGGGAGTGACAAGAATCTCTCTTTCTAGTACTAGACCAGGAGGAGAAAACTCAGCAGGAACACTCCCGAAATTCAGAAAATGGGAAACCTTAGAGGGAGGGTGACTAGGAAGCTGAGAATAAGAAGATGGAGTTTTTACGGAAGGAGGTGGGGAAATACCTGATTCGGAGGTGAAGCTTTCTCCTTGAGGGGATTTTCCTTTTCTGAGAATCACCTCTAGATTTTCTTCAGTTGTAGCCAGAGGCAGTTGTGGATGGGACCGCGTGTGTCTGTCGCCGGAAGCCACAACTAATCCAATGGGTTCGACGCTGTGGAGTCGTCACAGTGGAGTCGCCAGGTGCACAGTAGCAATATTCAAGTTTTGATTTCTGATGCACCTTCAGAATCAGCTTAATCTTTGTCGTTCAATCTCGGGGAAAAAATTCAACTTCGTCCCCGACAGCGACGCCAGAAATGTTGGAGCCAAATGTCACTCCTGGATTGCTTGCAGGAGCAGAGCCTGACACCCATCAGTTTAATGTCACGATTTGTTTAAAGGGGTGATCAAATGGAGGAAAACTCGGAACAATATCGTCTCAACTCAGAAACTAGGCCAGGCATGCATGGACGAGTGAGGTCTTGATAAACTTCAAATAGTGAGTTGAAATAAAGGGTGAGTAGGGGGAAGACTTGCGTGAGAAGAGTGTGAAGGTCTATCATAAACATCAGGTTTATAACAGACTGGAGGAGAAAGCATTCGAACACAAGATCCTTTTACATTCAAACATAGGAGACCAGAGAATACAATAATGTCACAACAAATCCTTTATCATAACACAACTGCAACAGTCCACGTGAATCATTCGATCATGAACTCTCTAGAATGAGACGAAGCATAGATGGAAAAGGAGAACTGTTTGTCATAAAACAAGAAATCTCAATCACAGAGGCATAACCAGGAAACTAGAACGGTTGTTGAAACTTTACAGTCGGGAGCTCATCTCTACCATCGATAGATACAAAAATGGTGAAAACGCCTACATATACTCACTAGCACCAGCAACAAAATCGAGACGTAGCATTAAAATCTTTGCGTCTGCATGGCTTCTGAAAATCTGCAGCCGCAATTTTTGAATGGTCGTGCAACTTATGACAGACGCGATCAACCTTCTGACAGTTTCATCAGCGAATCGACATGCCTTTAATTCATTGCCAGACTTTCCCATTATGGTGGAGACGATGTCTAACCACCACCAACTGCCTCAATAACTGCTTCATGGGGATTGAGGATGACCTGGCCAACTCAGCACTTTGGGATATGGAAGACTCCTTGCGCTGCCACCTGGAATAACTGAAAGGCTTGATGAATAGGCATGGAGGCCAGTGCGAAGAATGGGGCGCATGATAGGAGTGGTGGTGTCAGATTATGAGGACGTGAAAGAAGTGGCGAGGTGTGAGAAGGGTGACAGAGTACAGCACGTGGCGGAAGACAACAAGCGAAAAAAAGGGGGGAAGGTGAGAGATGATGGACTTGCTCTTTGGTGAGAGGCTGACGTGGAAAAGAGTGGGACACATGGCAAGCGACAAGTGGATGATGAGAAGGAAGGTGGACCACACAGACCGAAGAGGGGAGGCAGATAGGTGACACATGACAGCAGGAGAAAGGTGGTTCTGGAAGATGACAAGACGGGAGAAGGGCCCATGCAGGCTAAACACAGAGCAGCTGAGAAGGACGGGATTGTCCAAGCGTCGTTGATCCAGGCGCTCTAATCTTGGCCTTTGGAAAGCTGCGCACCCAATTCTGGACCCCCCCCCTCCACTTAAAGGTAGAAAGGCAGGGGGGGTCCAGAATTGCCTTTATCGCCATTGATCCAGGTGCTACAATCAGGGTCGTTGAAGAGGTGCGCCTCCGATTCCGGACCCCCCCCCCTCCGCTTAAAGGTAGAAAGGCGGGGGGGTCCGGAATCCCATACGCGCCGTTGATCCGGGCGCATGAATCGTTGCCGCTCGAACTTGCTTGTCACTTACCACAGGTGCATTAGCATTCAAAACTTAGGACAAGTGGGTTTTTAACCCATTCTTTTGCATTCTAACCCCCGTACAAGAAAAATCGCTAACACCCCCTTTCTATATTTCAGTAAAACCCATGGATAAAATGGCTCACTGTCATCTAATTGATGGTGGACCTGGTCCAAGTGTGATGCCTAAAATTATCATGGAAGAGCTTGGCTTATCTTGTACCAACGAAAATTCTAGAAGCATGCTCTCTTATAATAATTTGCAACAATCGACTATAGGTGAAATCAAGGATGTAACCCTAGTTTTGTGTGCACATCCCGAGATAAGGACAACTCTCAATATCCAAGTAATTGACATGCCGATGAGTAAATACTCAATTATTTTGGGAAGGGACTAGAAAGTCTTAACTGGTGGATACCTTTCACTTGATGGCACACATTTTTTTGTCCCTCAAAACAGAAAGAACATTATGGTTCTTAGGGAAGGAAGAATTTCACCTTATATATAGACTGTCCCTCAATCCAATGTAAATTATCTTGAAGAATATTTAGGGATGTACTCTATATTTTCCAATGAAGGTGATACTATACTTGAACTAATATATTTTTATGATGGCATGTGGCACATGCATTTTGATGGCTCATGTTCTAACGAAGGTAATGGAGCTGACATCATTCTATATTCCTCTATAGGAAACAATTCAAAATTTCTCTTATAGGTTGGAATTTTCTTGTACGAACAATGTTGTTGAGTTTGAGGCCTTATTGTTGGGCATTGAAAATGAATATAACCTTGGTTGTGGCCACCTCACAATATTTGGTGATTCTTAACTTGTTGTGAACCTTGTGCGGAATATTTATGTACCAAACAATAAGTTACTTAAGTGTTATACCCAAGCTATTTGGATGTTGATTTCAAATATGTTATCATTTAACATCACTCATGTTAAAAGGGAAGTTAATTCAATGGCTGATAGATTAGTTTTTTTTGAGGTTGCCCCTACTCGACAACTTTTACCTAAAATACTTGATTGTATGTTCCCTGACGATGAAGGTTTTTGTTCTTTCATACAAAATGAATTGTTTAAGCCCAAATAAATCATATTTGTTGAAGATGACAAATTTCCTAAAGGCTTGACTCCTCTCGAAAGTTCATTTTCGTCTAGTGATGTAGGAAACAAAGAAACACATAAAGAGGAGTATTTGAAAAGGAAATTTTGTGATACCATTTCCTTGAATATTGGGACGTCTGAATCTCCAAAGATCATTAAATTAGGTGCCCAATGTTCTGATGAAGAGAAAGTGAAATTCATGGAATTACTTCGTGAGTTTAGAGATGTTTTTGCCTATTCATACGAGGATCTTCGTGGTTTTGATACTGCTTTCATACAACATGCCATTCCTATCAAGGAAGGGGTGAAAACTAGTTAGGAAAAGGCAAAGACCTATCAATCCTGCACTTGAAGCTACTATTAGGAAATAATTGGAAAAAATGTTGAAAGCTAATATAATCTTTCCAGTGAATTATTCTGAATGGGTTTAAAATCTGGTCCCTGTTTGAAAAACTATCGGTCAGATCTGATTATGTGTCGATTTCCATGAATTAAACATGGAAAGTAGAAAACACCATTTTCCGCTTCCTAATATGGAGTTGATTTTACAACAGGTTGAAAGGTCTCAAATGATGTCCTTACTTGATGGTTTTTCTGGATATAATCAAATTAAGGTAAAAAGGACTGATAGATATAAAACCACATTTACCACATGCTAGGGCACATTTTCTTATGAATATATGCCATTTGGTTTTTCTAGTGCAGGTGCCACCTTTAAAAGACCTATCCAGATATCTTTTGATGATATAATCGGTAATATTATCCAAGTTTATCTTGATGATTTGACTGCTTATTCTAAAAACCAGTTGGATCATTTCGTTCATCTTAGAAAAGTTCTCATGTGCTGCAGAAAATTCGACGTTTCTTTAATTCTTCCAAGTATATTTTTGGTGTCATGAAGGGTAAGATTCTTGGTCACATTGTTTTTTATTTAGGGATAAGTATATATCCTGAGAGGATTACTTCCATTCTAAACCTCCCTGCCCCCACCTCCAAAAAATAAGTTTAGGCTTTCATGGGCATTATTAATTTTGTTGGTAGATTTGTTCCTGATTTTTCCATCATGGTTAAAGAAATCCATAATCTTTTGAAGCAAGATCGTTCTTTTTCTTGGACAAATGATGTCGATAATGCTTTCCTTAGGATTAAGAAGGAGATCATTTCTGCGTCGATTTTGGCGAGACTTAATTTTGAGAAAGATTTTATAGTATATACCAATGCCACTGAGGAAGAAATGTCTACTATCCTCTTAAAATGTGATGACTAGAACAGTGATTTTTTTTTAGCTTACACGAGTCAGAGTCTATCAGACGACGAGGTCAAATATTCTTATATTGAGAAACATGCTTTCTCTCTTGTCAAAGCTATAGAAAAATTTCACCATTTTATTTTGGGCAAACATATGCAAGTAAATGTCTCATTTCCTGCTGTTAAGTTTCTACTTTCACAAACTTATCTTTTAGGAAAATTTTCACATTGGCTTGCAAAAATTCAGGAGCATGATTTGGAAATCATGAATTCAAAGACGATAAAGGGAAAAGACTTATCCCTTCACTTAGCTCAACATGTTGAGCCAAGTGAAGAACTTGACGATCAAGATAATCCTCTTTCAACATTATTTTATATTGAAAATCTATATCTCTTTATATCTGAGCATCCTTGGTATAAAAATATGGTGTATTATATGCAATATCAAAGGTGCCCATATGATTTGGATCCTCACCAAATAAGGAGACTCCACCTTGAAGCTTCTAAATATATCATTTTAGGGGACTCTTTGTTTAGAAGATATGCTGATGGTTTCCTGCTACAATGTGTAAATGATGAAGAAACACACAAATTATTACATGAAGTACATGGATCATCAACATCTGTCATCCATATTGGTGGACATTTTTTTGCTAAAGCTACTTCTTTTAAGATCATAAGAAATGATTATTATTGTCCTTTGATCTTTCACAATTCTTATAAATTTGCAAGGTCCTGTGATAAATGAAAAAAAAATCGCTAGTAAAGAACATCTTTCTGTCATGCCCCTGAGGCTTGTCCTTCCAGATTTCTCTTTTTCTAAGTGGGGTCTAGAATTTATTGGTCCAATCAATCCTTCATCCTCTATAGGGAATATCTATATTTTTACAACCACTGATTACTTTACTAACTGGACTGAGGTTGTCCCTCTTAGACACATGCAAGATGAACAAGCAATTTGTTTTTTGGAGTCTAATATATTTTCCATATTTGGCCTTCCATTAGAAATCATTACAGACAACGGTGTAGCCTTTATTTCTGCAAAATTGACGCAATTTCTAGCTAAATTAGGTGGTAAGCATTTCACTTCATCTTCTTATTACCCTCAGGGAAATGGACAAGCAGATTCTACTAATAAAAACCTGGTCAGGATTATAACAAGAATCATAGAAGACAAACCTCACCAGTGGAACACACTCCTGACTTATGCTCTTTGGGAAGATCGTACAACCACCAAAGCAAGTACAATATTCACTCCCTTTCAGCTCGTATACGGCCAAGAGGATATTCTGCCTATTGAACTAGAGCTTTCTTCCTTACGGTTGATGCTACAGACTGAAGAATTAAATTCTTCTGATGTTTCTCAAAGGATAAATACACTACTAGCCCTGGAGGAACACATTGTTTTTTCCTTGGAAAATCTAAAAAGGAGGCAACAAACAATGAATAAGTATTTTAACAAAAGAGCAAAGACTGTTGAATTAAAAATTGATGAAAAGGTCTTATTGTGGGATTCATCCCATGCTGAGAGATGGAGATATTCTAAATTCCAAAATTTATGGATAGGTCCTTTCAAAATCACTTTTATCCTCGGCATAAATTCATATCTTCTTAAATACATGAATGAGTGATTGTTTTCTTACAGTACCAATGGTTCCCACTTGAAGCATTATGTGGAACCATCTTGACTACTGGTTCTATTTTTGTGTAAATATGATTGTTGTATACATTTTTGTCTTATGTTTTTTTTTTCTGTCATTTTGGTTTATTGAGTTTTATTTTTTGTTGTTTGTTTTGCATAGTCATCAAAAATAAAGTCTAGAACATATTTTCCATAATGATTTCATTCTGTAAGTATTGTTGATCAATAAAAACAAGATAAACATAGTTGCTGTGATATCTTATTTTTTAGACACTAATGCAATAGCTTTTTTATTTCAATATTGTTGTAGTATAGTTGGTTTTGGTTTTTTCCTGGTTTCTGTTATCCATTTTATTCCCTCCATTATGAGATCTAAGAGAATATCAAAAGCATTCTCCTTGAAGTTTCATGAAAAAATTGTCATTAATTGTAAACCTTGTTGATTGTTATGCATACAGGACCACTTCCCCTCATACATCTCACTTTCCATAAGTTATTTCCCAAAATCCCATCTCATATTTTCCCTTAAACCATCATTTTTCCCATGTTGCATAACTATTTTCTAAGCAGTTTCAATCACCTACTTCTACTCGTCTATGGATCCTAGCATTCTAGGTTCTAAATTTGTCGAGAACATATTTCCCTGTGGAGTCGACAGTTTGTTGAAGCCTAAAAAAAGAGCAACATAAAGTTCTTTCCTGCAAATAAGTTGAAATGCATTATTACTTATGTATATCTTAAATAATACTAGATATGTGGGACCCCTTGATAAAATCAATGATAGAAAGTGCTCTTCTTAGTTGTGCTCTTTATTACCTTACAAAAAGAGATTCATAGTTTCAAAGAGTAAAAGTGGAAATCCTAACATATTTACATGTGCAACTAATGGATGAAAAGGGTGCTAGCAATTTGATTTCGAAATAAAATAAATGTTTATCAAACATATCATTCCACTCTTGCTACCCTTAGGTTTTGATATAGTGTTTCAAATATCTATGAGACACCTCTCATGTTCTATTTGCATGCATGGGAAAATACTCATTATGTTAGATATCATGTAACACTAATGAGGAATGTGGGACATATTATTTTGATGCTAAGTGTTAATTGCGCTATGGAGATACCGATTCAAATTTTTGGAAATGGCACTTTATGTTATATGAATTTAGATATGTGATGGTGTTTAGAATAAGCTTTTTTGGGAAGTTGGAAGAGCTCCATTTTTTGTTGTGGTTTACGGAATTAAATGAAAAATAAGAGAAGTGACGTGCATTTACTACACATCGTTCTTACCCTATCTCGAAGCTACCACCACCTTCACTTCTCCTCACATTTGTTTGCTACTCTGGTTACCAGTGCCTTAGTTGTGATCGACCATTGGCGGAAAAACATTTTTGCTTTTAATATTTTTGGTACTATTCTCACAGGTATTTTGGATCTTATCTCTCCATTCATGATGGTCAACTCTTTTGATTAATTGGGTTGGTTTTCATTGATGTCAACCCTTGAAGCAAGTCCGGTAGCAAATTTCGGTAACCCCAACAATATGATTAAGGGACTTACGTTTGATTGATGTATAATGGAATGAAGTTTAATATATTTTTAGGTAAGACTATTCTAGATGGATAGTACATGTCATGCAATTTCTGATGATATGCATAACGCCACATAACTCCTCACGGTTAGAGAGTTATGGCCTGGTGAAGTGGAGAACCCTCATGAGTTATCTAGAAGGTCAAAGAAGCCAAATTAATTCTAGAAGCTCCTAGAATAAGTTGACTAGTCAAGTGGGTGAAACTAGGAGTTAGTCATGGGTTAAGTTGTTGCAATAAGAAAATAATTAAAAATAATTTAGTTTCAACTAGAAGTGGAGAATTTACTATTTGTAGCAAAGCGAGTTAGAAGTGGGTTAGCCCTAAAAGAAGGAAAGTGGGTTAAGTTGGTTAGAAGGTAACCGCTTGAGGAAGCTACATGGAAGTATAAATAAGAGAGAAAGGCTCTCCCATTAGAAACTATTGAATATACTTGAATACATATTTTGTGAAAGGTTATTTGGGTACGTATTATTGATAGAGAAAAGTACGGAAGAAAAAGTGCGGTAGGAAAAGTGTGGTAGGAAAATCGTGGTAGGAAAACTATGGAAAAAAAAGTGCGGCAGAAAAAGTGTAGCAGGAAAAGTGTGATAGAAAAAGTACAATAGGAATATCGCGGCAGGAAAAGTGCGGCAGAAAAAGTGCGTTAGAAAAATCATGGTAGGAAAAGTGCAGTAGAAAATGTGCGGTAGAAAAGCCATGACAGAAAAAGTGCATCAAAAAAATCGCGGCATTAGAACGCTATAAGAAGAAAAAAGGTATGGTTTTCATATGTGAATATTGGTTGATGAGTATACAATGACATGTTTCTCAGTGAAATATTTGACAGAATAGGTTGTGACAGTGACAAATTCAATTTCTAAATTTGGCACTTATATTTCAGAGCAGTTGGACGAGGAGAGGATAGGTGGTTGGAGAGACCTTCTGGTTGTAGCCTAAGAACATATAGGGTTGTAGCCTCCTTCTAGTTGTATCTAGAGCATTGGGGAGTTGGAGCTTCCCTCAGGTTGTAGCCTGAAAACAAGGGGGTCAGATCCTCCTTCTAGTTGCAGCTGGAAAACAAAGGAAATTGGCGCTTCCAATGAATGTAATTCTTAAATACAAATACGAAAAATTATTTTGTGGTTTTCTCCCGCATTGAGTTTCCACGTAAAAAATAATGGTGTATTGTGTATGTGTATGATTGTTCATTTTTTGATGTTTTATTTACTCTACACTTATTGGATGATAATGCTATATTGATCATAAAGATAAATAACACTTACATACTATGGTTAAAAGGATTAAAAATCTCTATTACTGATTCACCCCCCCTCTCAATAATCCAACAATTGGTATCAGAGAAGGTTCCTTCATAAATCAATTTAACCACTGAAAGATAGATCATGGAGAGCAACAATATGTTTAAAAATGGAATACCACAGTTTGATGGACAAAAGTATGCATTATGGGGAAGAAGGATGAAAACATATGTACAGGCATGAGATTTGAAGTTTGGAAATCATTTGTAGATGGATACAAAGAACCAGTAGTTCCTCCAACAAATGAAAACAGAAAGAAACTCAATCTAAATAATTCAAAAGACACAAATGCACTTCTGAATGGTCTTTGTGATTCGATATACCAAAGTTCTACATTGTAGCTCCGCTAAAAATATCTAGGACAAACTTCAAAATTTTTATGAAGGAGATTCAAAATTTAAAGAAGCAACAATTCAAACTTATAGAGGTCAATTCGAACAACTAAAGATGAAGGAAGATGAGAATATTGTAGCTTACTTCTTACGAGCTGATGAAACAGTGAATGCAATCATAGGATTGGGAGAATAAATAGAATAATATGTAATTGTTCAAAAGGTACTAACATCCCTTCCAATGATATTTGATCCTAAGATCTCAACACTAGAAGAAAAAACAGATCTAGACTCAATAAACATGGATGAACTACATGGAATGTTCACAGCCTATGAAATAAGAACTGAACAGGAAAATCTAGGTATATAATAAGTAGCATTCAAAGAATCCAAAAGGTCAAAGAAAAAGGGCAAGAAAAAATAAAAAGAATATAGTAGGAATAGTGACATCTCAGAAGATGATGAAGAAGTGGACAACTTTCTCAGAATATTGAAAAAGGGAACCAATGACAGATATAAAGGTAAGATTCCATTGAATTGTTTTAATTTTTATGGTATTGGTCATTTTTCTAACAAATATCCTCATAAGAAAAAGAAAATAAATGATGAAGATGATTCAAATAACAAACAAACATATAAAGACAAAATAACCAAAAAGAAAGTCTTCAAGAATTTTTTTTGCACCAAAGAAGACAATTCCTCATCAGATGAAGATGAAGTTAGTGAAAGTGAGATAGAAAGAGTTCTATTCATGGAAATAGAGGATTTTGATAAAGAAAACACTAAAGAAGAATATGAAGAAGCGGAAGTTGACTACCAAGAAGAACTGTTGAGTGCTATAGAAGTTATAAAAAGAGAAAAGAAGAAAAACAATAAGCTCCAAGAAGAACTAGACAAGAAAGAAGACACTCAAGAACTAGAACATATGATCACAACATTGAAGGTTCAAATAGACTAAGATAAAATAATTTAATAAGCACTCAAAGAACAGTTAGAATAAAGAGACATGATCATTGGAAATTTGGAAGCAGAGATTGTCACATTGAGAAAGGATCTTCAAAAGAAAAATATGCAGAACAACTCAAAATTTTTGGATGACATTATCAATAGTCAAAGGACTAATAATGACAATTTTGGACTTGGATACAATCAAATAGAAAAGGGATCAAGCTCCAAAATGATAGATCAAGAAACATATCAAAAATCTATGCAGAAATAGTCAGAGGGGATAACAAGTTCTACAAGGAAGATCATAGGGACACTCCTCCACCGAGAAGATTTAGATTTCAGAATCAACAACAGTTAGAAATAAATAGGCCTCGGGAAGAAGACATATTTAAAAGAGTAACTCATTTCAGAAGATCTTCAAATCCCATGTATCAAGCTATCTTTTTTGGTTTATGTTATGCATGCAATAATTTTGGACATAAAGCTGTAAATTGCAGAGCTAATAGCAAGAACATAAACAACTTTGAAAGTCATACAAAAAATGGCTATCCAAGAAGACCTAGTGAAACACATAGAAAAAGCTACAACAGGTTTGAATCATTGAACATTGAAGTGGAATGATAAAAGTGAAACAACTTTGGACACATGGCCAAATATTGTAGAATGACAGTCCCTCCTAGAGAATCACAACAGAATAACAACAATCACAAACATGAACCTCATAAGAGAACATGGATAAGGAATCATAATCAATATAGAAATGAAGAATGCACACTCGCTCTACAAGCTAAGCATACGAAACATGATTGGTATGTTGACAGTGGTTTCTCAAAGAACATGAAGGTGATGAAGACAAGTTTCTAACATTGAGAAAGGAAAGAGATGGATCAATCTCCTTTGGAAACGACAACTCAACTAGAATCATTGGAAAAGGCACAATCAAAATTGGAAACAAGGATACCAAGGTAGAAAATGCTCTAATAGTGGAAGATATGAAACATAATATTCTAAGTGTAATTCAAATGTGTCACCAAGGTCACAAGCTTATGTTCGATTCACATAAATTTGACATAAGAAAAGCAGGTTCATGAAAATTGGTTGCAACGGCTATAAGAAATTCAATCAATATATATGTACTAAGTGAAATTGGAAATGGAAAGTGTTGTCTAGGGAAGGAAGATGAAGTTTGGCTATGGCACAGAAGAATGGGTCACATAAACTTCGATAACCTCATCAAAGTCAACAAAAAGGAAGTATTCAGAGAAATGTCCTAGATCACGAAGCCAACCAACACTTTATGCAAGCATTGTCAATGAGGAAATAAAACAAACACCAGGTTCAAATCGAAGGAATACTCAATGACAAGACCATTGGAAATTTGCATAATGATATAGTTGGACCAACTAGAACAAAGAGTTTAAAAGGTAAGAAATACTTTATGTTATTGGTTGTTGATTATACAAGAATGACTATAGTTTGTTTTCTCAGGAATAAGTCAAAAGAATTTGAAAAATTCAAGGTATACAAGGAAATGGTTGAAAATGAAATGGATTAAAAAATCAAATGCTTGAGTTTTGATAATGGAGGAGAGTTCACTTCAAAGGAATTTATGGATTTTTGCAGCAAGCATGGTATAAAAAGGAAATTCTTTGTTTCTAGAACACCTCAACAGAATGGGGTCGTCGAAAGAAAGAATAAGATAGTACAAGAAATGGATCGAACAATGTTAATGGATTCCAAATTGACAGATGTTTTTTGGACACATGCAGTGCATACAACAATTCACATTCAAAACGGAGTAATGCTCAGGAACAACAGTGACAAAACTCCTTACGAGCTATGGAAAGGAAGACCAACAAATGTGAATCACTTCAGAGTCTTTGGAAGAAAATGCTACATCAAAATAGAATATGGAAGAATGGGAAAATTTGATTCTCGTGTAGACAAAGGTGTACTTGTTGGTTACTAAAGTACAAGGAAAGAATACAAATGTTACAATCTAAGTCTCAATGTAATGATTGATGAGACATGTAGATGAAAATTAAAGGAAGAAGAAAAAGATTGAGTGGAACATGTTTACGAAGAAGAATCAACATAAGGGAAATATGAACAAGATCAAATATAAGTATAATAGAAAGAACAACAAGTACCTCCAAATACACCTAGCAAATGAATACATAAGAATAATCCATCAGATCATATTATCGGGAACAAATATGCAGGAGTTGAGACTAGAAGAAGAATTCATTCACTAGAACAACTGCACCTAGCACTCTTATCTTCGATTGAACTAAACAGTTTTGAAGAAGCTAGCAAGGATGAATTCTGTATAAAGGCCATGGTTGAAGAATTGAATCAGATAGAGAAGAATGACACTTGGAAATTGATTCCAAGACCAAGGTACACGAATGTGATTGGCACAAAATGAGTCTTCAGAAATAAATTGAATGAAGATGGACAGGTTACCATGAACAAAGCTATATTTGTATGTAAAGGATACACACAGGTTGAAGGTATCAAATTTGAAGAGACATTTTCCTTAGTTTCTAGAATGAAAGCAATCATGTTGATACTAGCTTATGCATGTTCAAAGAATATTAAAGTGTATCATATGGATGTGAAATCAACTTTTCTAAATGGAGAACTAGAAGAAGAAGTCTACATTGAGCAACGAGAAGGATTTTAGTTATCAAAAATGAAGATTATGTTTCCAGATTAAATAAGGCCTTGTATGATCTCAAATAGGCCCCTAGAGCATGGTATTCCAGACTAGACAGATACTTACAACAACAAGGGTTCAGGAAAGGAAATGCAGACAACAACCTCTACATCAAGGTAACTCAAGATAGTATTTTATTAATTGAAGTTTATGTTGATGATGTTATTTTTGGAAGCGATGATGATAGGTTGAGCCATAAATTTGCAAAGGTTATGCAGAATGAATTTTAAATTTCATTACTTGGAGAACTATTCTTCTTTTTGGGTCTTCAGATATGTCAAAGAAACCAAGGAATTTTTATTTCTCAAACCAAGTATAGAAGAAAAATTATAAATAGGTTCGGAATGGAAGATTGCAAACCAGTTAGTACTCCTATGCAAACCAGTTGCAAGTTAAGTAAAGATGATGATTTAAAGTCTACATATCAGAGGCAGTATAGGTCAATGATTGGAAACTTACTTTATGTGACAACATCCAGACTAGATGTAATGCAAACAATTGGAAAAGTGGAAAGATTTCTAGAAGCACCTAAGGAATCACATGTTCTAGCAGTAAAGAGGATATTCATATATCTCAAGAGTACAAAAGATTTTGGATTATGGTATCCAAAAGGAAAGGATTTATCACTTATTGACTAAAAAGATGCAGATTGGGCATGTTGTGTTGATGACCAACAAAGCACTAATGGAGCAGTGTTATACCTGGGTGAGTGTTTGGTATCTTGTCTAAGCAAGAAAAAATCATCAATATCATTACCTACAACCGAAACATAGTATATTGCAACAACAAAATGTTGTACACAGGTTCTATGGATGAAACAAACTTTGACAAATATATAGGTTGAGTATGATGAGCCCATTCCAATATATTGTGATAATAAAAGTGTCATTATTATCTCAAAGAACCAGGTGATGCACTCTGTTGGCATAGGGGAATACCCAGGGTTCAACACTACAACAGTGCACCAACAAAATACTAACTACCGACCCTTTCGACGACACTTGTGAAGCAGATGAAGTCTCACCTGAGGTAGAGGAAGGGGTGGTTGCAAGAATCAGATGTTTGCAACCTTAGCTGGGACATAGATTTGTGATTCTAACACTTAACAGAGCACTTAGCAATTAACATTCATCAATATCTAGTCTTAGTTACAACGCAGTTAAATCCTAATTACATAGTATCACAATATTCATTCAGATCTAAGGTATTTAAGCACTAAGCATGTGTACATAATTTAGATCTAACATCCATCCATATTATTAAGAACTAATAATAAATAGATATATCTATCATTCATCTATATTAAAGCACTAAGCAAGCAAATGCATCAATACATCGCACAAAGCATAGAAACACAGCATGTACGTGGTTCACCCCCACCCTGGGGCTACATCCACCAACTCTTCTCTTCTTTATTATCTTTGGTCAAGATTCTTACAGGCACATATCATCCAAGTTATACTCCGCAGAGGAAAAGAGATTTGCATGCACTCTGCCAGATCCTCCTTCTTCTAGCTAGGGTATAGCACAAATCCTTCACACAATCTCTTACAGTTACTTGCACTAGCCTTGCAAGCCTCACACAGTATGCACAAAAAACTTACAAATATTGATCACATAGATCCATCTCTAGCACTTAGCACACCAACCTCTTGGTATTTCAATCTTGAGTCTCCCTTTCACATTGCCTAGATACTTGTTTATACATTACAAAATAGGCCTAAACATGGGTAAACCCATGGGCCAACATCCCATACCCATTAAATAATCCTGAATCCCAAAAAGGGCCCTAAAAGGGGTCGAGATCTCACGATATCTGCTTCATCTTGCACTCCGCCTTTGAAAGCCTATCAAATTCCCAAAATAGGTCAAACATGACCAAGAATCCTCAAAACTTGGTCAAGGGACAATAGGCCCCCAACACTCACATGTGACTTATCTCGAGTCACTCTGATCTGACTAGTTATGCTTCAAAATCCTCGAGCTTGGCTTGAGCTGTTTTGACTTGTTATTGTGCCATGGCCTCTTGTTCAACAAAATCTTGTATGAATGCTTCATTGACAGGTCCCTCTAGGCATTTTTTAGTTGCAATGGCGACTTGCTCCAATTCAGTTCCTCGACCTTTGATCTCTGTGAATAGTTGGTAAGCCTCGTCCTATATAGGTTGGATTCTCTGAGTTACTTCCATAACTCTGCTCTGAATATTATGGACCTGCTGCTGGGCAATGCGTTTCTCTTGGGATCACTTCATTCTTTCCATAATTGATAGGGGCTTCAACTGTGCATGTATTGTCTCTGCTTGTTGCTTTGCTTCCTATAGCTGTGAGTCTAGTGCCTTCAATTCTGGATTCTCAGTCAGTCACTCATACATCTCGGCACTATGATCACTCATTTTCTTGCATTCCATGGCAAGGACTTTGATTCTTTGAACTGCGCTTCGAGCAGTTGCTTCTCTTTGATCCCTTACATCCTGGGGGTTGTCGAGCATGGTGTGAATCTCTAAGTCTTCTATTAATTGTTGTAGCTACTGGATAGCTACCGTGATCTTCTCTACTTAATGCGTGACTTAGTATTCTCCCTGTGGTTCTAATCCTGTCACAGAGTGGAGGGCTCTGTTGACTGCTTCTTTCACTTCGAGTTGCTCTGTGAGCAACTGTTCTTTTTCTTGTTGCATTTGTACTCTCTCTTATTCAAACTTTGCCTGGAGAGAAACCTTATCTTGTTCTGCAACTCTGCGTTGTTCTACGATTACGCCTTGTACTTTCTTCAAGGCTCGGGTGGCTTGTTCTGTTTATTCTTGAGCGCAATGAAGGTGAGCTTTGACCGCATCAGTTAGTCGACGTAGTTGAGCTAGATCATCTCCTAACTCTGGTTCTCCTAATGGCAGGGGCATAGTGGACACTACGCGGCTCTACTGAAGGGACTGCTATACCCCTCAGAATTCAACCTTAATTCTGTCGTACATTTCCGCCTTCTTAGATTATTGTTTCTCCATGATTTCTAGTGAAGCGTCATTTAGGGATGCTATGATGAATTCAAAATCATTGGTAGTGAGCACAGTCTTCATCTTGGTCACGGTGGCTTTTGATTTCTTCCGCGAAGAAGGTTTCTCGGGAGAAACCTTCCTTTTCTTCAGGGGGTCAACCTCATCTCTAGGAAGTGCTACTTCGCCTGGCTTCTGTTCATATCCTTTGCCATTTATTTATTCTATTTCGTCATCACCCCGTTAGTTAGGTGATACTGAAGCAGTCTTTCCTGAGGCGCTGCTTAAGTCTTGGGCTTATTCGGCCGTCTTCATTTTGCTGGGTCTGGGTGTATCATGTTCTTTGTGCGTGGTTTCTGGGCTGTCAGGGTCAGACATCTTATTAGGTTTTGCCAAAATAAGGAGGTTTGCGAACAATCCTTAGTGATCTCCTCAAGGTCCTGTTTCGTGAGTTTGTAGTACGACTGAAGTTGCTCTTTATTTTCATTGGCTCGCGTTGTAAGGTAGATGAAGTGTTGATATGCGTAGAACTTCATCAGGGGTCATAACCTTTGTAGGGTGTTTAGAGTCACATGAGGTTCAACTTCAATGGATCTCTTCAGCTGAAGGTAATATGTTTGAAAAACAACGTTTGACTGCCACTGTTTTTTCATATCACTCGAGTACCAGAGTGTGGTGAACTTCGCAGCAAGCGGCTCAAACGGTTCAATATTCAGGAAGGTTGCACCTTTCGGCATCTCTCAGGCAACAAAGGTGATGAGGATCAAGAGCCAACTAAAGTGAAACTAGTAGCCCTGATCTTGTGCTTCGCGGTAGTCTAGTTCCAGGTGATTAACTAGGTACTTCACCCAGTTCATATGTAGGCCTTCCACGCACTTCCTTGTGAGGTCAATGACAAATCCTATGACCTGTGTAGGTTTTTTATTCCTTACTAAATTTCTGGCTATTAACTGGCAGGCTAGGCGCACTACGCCATTTTGGATGGAGGATACCTTGTATCCTCGCGTCCCCTTTTCAACATCTTCGTATGTATCCTTGATCTTTTGTGTTAGTGCGTGATCTATGGATTTTCCTGGATAACACTCTTGCGGGTCAGGTCGTTGCATACTTAATCCTGTGATCCTATGGATCAACATCAGATCGACTATGATACGATGGTCTAGCCATAAGTAGTCACCATGGTATCATGAAAGCAATATCTTGACACATGTGTTGACTTCCTGGTGCCTTCCAAAGTCTGGGATTTTCATTACGTTTAACAGGGTGGACTGCGCAAGGTTCATCATCCACAGTTGGGGGATTATCTTTGAGTTCTTCCCCTTCATCTTGGTCAGGTATTTATACGGTGTGAGCATACTATAGTTCTTGCGATCTCTGAGGTTGAAGTCACTGAACTTCAATGCTGCGATCTTGTCCTGCTGCGCTCGAACTGCGTGTAACCCCTTCGGGAGATACACAGTAACCATGGAGTACTAAAAATATCTTGGCACACTATCGTGACTCACCACATCAGCCAGATGCAGGATGTAGTTAGGAAATATGGTCAGGATCAACTTCGCGAGCAGTCGACAAAGAGGCTTGTACTCATCTCGTCGATGATGCTTGTACACCCACATACATCACTCTTTCAGACATGACTCTCTCAGTCATGAGGTTGATGAGTACTTCCTTCACAGATTCTTAGAGTGCACTAAGTTCTTCGGACATACACGCTCGTGGTTGGATATCTCAGGTCTGAAGAGTAACTGATCAATGTAATGGGATAGATGGAAATAGTGCGATAATCACTGTGAGGAATCAACTATTATGCGGGCTTAGATAGTCAGGGTTGGAAAAAGTGTTCTCGTTGTGTGGCACGACATGATAAATAGATAACTTGGCAACAGATCCCTTGAAATGGTTGAGAAGCCTTCATTAATTTAGTTATGTCTGTTATGGCGTGGTCCCAATGGTATGGTGGTGAACTTTCTGACCATAAATGCCTTTCTACTCGTTCAGGCCGTTGGTCGAACGGTTATACTATTTCCAACAGTTGTATTGCTTCGCCATGACAAAGTGCCATGTGACGCAGTTTTGATATTCCGGTGAAGTTCCAATTTTGCAGATTTTCCTTCTACGAAGGTCCCTCGGGAGCCTTCTGTAACTTTTCAATTTTAGCTCTCTTCTTACTTAGTTTTCTATCCTTCTTTCCAGTGAGCTTCGTCTCAAAATTATTTTTTCCATTCTGATTTTTATCTTCTTTCGGCATAGTAACTTCGCGTTGGTAAGATTATTTCCTAGAAATCAGGGGTAATACTTCATCTGTATCTGGAATAGGTACTTCAGTATTCTGTATGTCTTCTGGTGTTCTTCCTACTTCGACATCCAAGTCTCTGGTTTTAAATAGCTTTTCTCAGTTCTCATTTTCTTCAATAAAGTGTGCGATTCTCCTAGTCATGAAATCTTTCAACTCTTGCTTCTTTTGTTCTACGACTTCTTCTTCTTTCCTTCTGGCTTGATCTCCTTCAATCCAATGTTTTCCTAGTAACATAGCAAATGGAGCGTTGTTCTCAATAAATTTAAAAACTTCAAATTATTCCTCTATCGAAGTTCCATGAGCACTCATAGATATCTGGGTAAGTCTTCCACATAGGGTTATCATCTTTCCTCTGAATAATCCTATTCCTCCTAATGAAGGAATCATAGCAGGCTCCCCTAAAAGTTCCCAAGTTCTTTCTGTCATGATATTCAAATGTGTTTCCTCATCCAGAACATAGTCAATGTAAAAGTCTCCTATTCTTGCTTCAATGCACTCTTTTTCTTTGAAGATCTTTGATAAGATGATATGTTGGTGGTCATTCAGGGTTTCTTTCATCTATAGCAAAGCTTTTTCTGATTCTTTCTGGGGTTCTGGCATAATCTCAGTTTTTGGATTTGCCTTAGGGTTTTCTTGGTTCATATTCATTCTTTCAACCTTAGCAATCATTTTAGGGAAATATAAAACTTCATGGTCCATAGCTTTGCAACAGAGGCAACTAAGTCTTTTACTAAGGATTTCCTTAGCCAGATGTCCCAGTTTTCTGCAACTATAACAAAGGGTTAATCCTCTCTTTCTCTTAAATGATTCCCAACCTCTCCTGTACTGCACACTAGGATCATGGTAGCTAACCTGTAAAAAATTATTTCTAGGATCCTGCATCCATTTGTTAGTCCAAACATTCTCTCTATGCATAGGTATAACATATCTTTCACTATTCTCATCAGATCTACTCATATCAAATCTTCTTTCTTCTATCAGTGCCCTAGTTTTCAAGATAGGACAAATCTTATCAAACATACCTAGATCCATACTTTAGAAACAAAAAATTCCACTAGTCTTATCTTCAGCAAAGCACAAAGCTTCCAGATCTAAAACTTTTCACTATTCTTACCTCTATCATAGCACAACACATTTAGATCTTACCTCTATCAGAGCACAAAGCATTTAGATCTTACCTCTATTAGAGCACAAAGAATTCAAATCTTATCTCTTTTCTTCAGATCAGACTTATTTTCTTAGCATAGAGCTTCACAGATCGAGTAGAATACTACACACTAGAGCGACAGTTCTACGCACAGAGATTTCACAATTTCAGGTCAGACCTTCGCACAAAGCTTGAGTTCCCAACAATCGCAGTTTCAGGTCCCAACAATGGAACCATTTGTTGGCACAAGGGTAGACCTAGGGTTCAACGCTACAACAATGCACCAACAAAACCCTAACTACTGGCCCTTTTGGAAACACCTTGGAAGAAGATTAAGTCTCACCCGAGGTAGAGGCAGGAGTGGTTGCAGGACTCAGATGTCTGCAACCTTAGCAGGGACAGAAATCTATGATTCTAACACTTCACATATCACTCAACAATTAACATTCATCAATATCCAGTCTTAGTTATAGCACAGTTAAACCCTAATTACAAAGTATCACAATATTCATTCAGATGTAAGGTATTTAAGCACTAAGCATGTGTACATAATTCAGATCTATCATCCATCCATATTATTAAGAACTAAGCATCAACATATCTATCTATCATTCATATATATTAAATCACTAAGTAAGTAAACACATCAATACATCGCACAAAGCATAGAAACACAACATGTACATGGTTCACCCCCACCCTAGGGCTACGTCCACCGACTCTTCTCTTCTTTATTATCTTTGGTCAAGCTTCTTACAGGCACATAGCATCCAAGTTCTACTCCATAGAGGATAGGATATCTATGCGCACTCTACCAGATCTTCCTTCTTCTAGCTAGGGTATAGCACAAAGCCTTCACACAGTCTCTTACAGTTACTTGCACTAGCCTTGCAAGCCTCACACAGTATTCACAAATCACTTACAGCTCTTGATCACATAGATCCAACTCTAGCACTTAGCACACCGACCTCTTGGTATTTTCATCTCCTGTCTCCCTCTTACATTGCCTAGATACTTATTTATACATCAAAAAATAGGCCTAAACATGGATAAACCCATGGGCCGACATCCCATAGCCATTACATAATCCTGAATCCCAAAAAGGGACCTAAAAGGGGATGAGATCCCACGATCTCTGCTTCATCTTACGCTCCACCTTTGACAGCCTGTCGAAGTCCCAAAATAGGTCAAACATGACCAAGAATACTCAAAACTTGGTTAAGGGCCAACACACTCCAAGACGAAACACATTCAAACCAAGTATCACTTTCTACGAGAACAGGTTGCAGAGAAGAAAATCATAGTTGAATATGTGGGAACAAAAGAAAAAGTGGCATATAACTTTATGGAACCGCTTCCAAGGGAAGCCTTTGAGTATCTTAGCCCGAGACTCAGAAAAATTTCTACTCCAAAATGAATGATTTTGAATGCTTATCTTATATGTCTTATATTTACAAGAGGAAACACCATAAAGAAGACAGTTCAGGTTGGGGGAGCAGTTTCAGGAAGAGTTTAGTTATGGGGAGCAACCCCAAGGATAGTTCAGTTAGGGGGAGTAGCGCCACATGGGAAGTTACATTTTCCATTGATGTCAAAGGGGGAGAGATTTATCAGATGCAGGATAGAGAGTTAGATGCTTGGAGAGAGAGCACATAGGCATGGTTCTAGGGGGAGCGATGGTCACAGGGGGAGCATGAGCGATATGAATTTTGTATTGCATCAGAGTGTTTCCATCAATGCCAAAGGGGGATATTGTTGATTAATTATTTTGGTTGTCATTATTTTCAACCCTTTAAGAAATTATTGTAGTAATTTTGGGTAGCCCCAATAGTATGATTAAGGGAATTCAGATTGATTGAAGTATAATGGTATGAAGTTTAATATATTTGTAGGTAAGACTATTCTAGATGGATAGTACATGTCATGCCATTTCCGGTTATATGGAGAATATCACATAACTCCTAACGGTTAGAGAGTTATGGTCTGGTGAAGTGGAGAACCCTCATGAGTTATCTAGAAGGTCAAAGAAGTCAAATTAATTCTATAAGCTCCTAGAAGAAGTTGACTAGTCAAGTGGGTGAAACTAGGATTTAGTCATGGGTTAAGTTGTTGCAATAAGAAAATAATTAAAAATAATTTAGTTGCAACTAGAAGTGGATAATTTACTATTTGTAGCAAAGTGAGTTAGAAGTGAGTTAAACCTAAAAGAAGGAAAGTGGGTTAAGTTGGTTAGAAGGTAACCCCTTGAGGAAGCTACATGGAAGTATAAATAAGAGAGAAAGTCTCTCCCATTAGTACCTATTGAATATATATTTTGTGAAAGGTTATTTAGGCATGTATTATTGATAGAGAAAAGTGTGGCAGAAAAAGTGCGGCAAAAAAAATGCGACAGAAAAAGTGTGGTAGAAAAAGTGCGGTAGGAAAAGTGTGACAGAAAAAGTGCGGAAGAAAAATCACGGTAGGAAAAGTGCGTTAGAAAAACCACAGCAAAAAAAGTGTGGCAGAAAAATCGTAGCATAAAAACCGCGGTAGAAAAAGTGCAGTAGAAAAATCACGGCAACAAAACCATAGCAGTAGAACACTACAAGAAGAAAAAATGTATGGTTTTCATATGTGTAGTGTTGAATTTATGAATCTGGTTGAGGGTTTTCCTTATAACTTTGTTGGATTCCCTCTTGGAAGTTTCGGGCTTGTTGTAGACTTGATATAAGGCAGATCTACTGAAGTTTAGTATTGGTTCATGTTTGAGGGATTTTGGTTGAGGTATGTTGCTGAAATTATTAGTACAGATAGAGGTTGTATAACAATGAGGTTCTAGCACATGGTTTGAGGTACATACTTGTGGTATAGTGTTTGAGGTATATGTGATTAGATTAGATTGGTTGATGAGTATAAAGTGACAGGTTTCTTTGTGACAGATTTGACATAACAGGTTGTGAAAGTGACATATTCAGTTTCTACATTTGGCACTTATATTTCAGGGCGGTTGGACAAGGAAAGGATAGGTGGTTGTAGTCACCTTCTGGTTGTAGCCAAAGAACATAAGGTATTGTAGCCTCCTTCTGGTTGTAGCTAGAGTATTAGGGAGTTGGAGCTTCCCTCAAGTTGTAGCCTGGAAATAGGGGGTCAGAGCCTCCTTCCAGTTGCAGCTGGAAAACAAAGGAAGTTGGCGCTTCCAATGAATGTAATTCTTAAAGAAAAATAAGAAAAAACATTTTCATGGTTTTCTCCTACATTGAGTTTCCACGTAAAAAATATTGGTGTACCGTGAATGTGTATGATTGTCCATTTGTTCATAGTTTATTTACCCTGCACTTATTGGATGATAATGATATATTGATCATAAAGATAAATAACACTTGCATACTATGGTTAAAATGATTAAGTATATCTATTATTGATTCACCTCCCCCATCTCAGTAGTCCAACAAGCTCTACTCCAGATAAAATTGTTATGTTGGCTCTTGTAGATTGCATGTGGAATGTGTTTGTTTTCTGAAGATTTTAATGGATTTACTGTGGGAATTTTGGTCATATAAATCACATATTGAATTGGGTTTCTTCTTGTTGGCATTAAATTGTTTCAAACTGGCAGTAGCCTTCGACATCTTGTTCTGTTTGAATTGTGTGGTTGTATGGGCCTAGAGTGAAGGTGATATTATTATATGGTTGTTGATAAGTATATGTGGGTGAAGGTGTTCATTTTTTCTCATTTCCTATATTTATTTTCGAGGGTTTCCTCTGTAAAAGGAAATATGCAGTCAAGTCTTGTGAATATTGCATAGTACCCTCACCTTGGAGGATGTGCAGTCTTATTTCTTTTACCACAACTTGGATGGTATGGATGTTGTGTTCTTTATCCCGCTATCTGTTGAAGGAAAGAAAGTGAATTTTGTTTTTCTCACAGCCCATGTTTCAAACCCTACGCCTATATGCTTGCTCCATGCCTCTTCTCCTCTTATTATACACAGGTGAATGAATAAAATAAAATCCATTTTTTGATTTTTTTTGAATTGTTGGACACACAGTCGGTTTCATGATTATTATGTTGTATCCTTACAACACATCGACACTTTCTAAGTCTCACAGTCATTTCATGTTTTCCTTTCCACTGTTTTAAAAAGGTGACAAAACTCTGTGTATTTTATTATAGTCACTTTGGGAATTAGTTATTTGGATTTGCTTGCAGCCATGCCTTGAGGCCCGTGTCTATTTTCCGGTCCTAAACCTTGTTTTCCTGCCCGAAAATGTAGACACACAAATATTATAGACCTATTTTCAAAGTCTTATCCAAATATTCAACCCGATAGTTGAAAACATTGAGGTCTCCCAAAAATTTATGGTTGGTTTGTTTTTGGGTCTACGAGGTGGTTTGAATGATTTTTTAGTTTAAAAGAATTGTTATGGAAGCAATGCCCACCAGAGTCACCGGGGGTTTTCAATCTCGGTTTGTTTGCAACTATTATTGAAAGTTGTGATGTGAATATGATGTAATAGAGAGAGGATAGCTCTATGCTTCTCTTCCTCTCATGATGTTCGAGACACTCTGTATAATTATGAAAACTAAATTGTTTATAAACAATCTCCTATAGAAAATTATGATAGTTTAAAGGGAGAAATGAAATTCATTTCTTTTATATAATCATATTATTTCCACTTGAGTTTTATATTGCACAATTTAAAAGGACTATTGTAGATCCTATGTGTGAATTTTTAATGGAGTGCTATCGCACAAACAAATTTGGTGAAAGTTTTGGATGGAATATAGTGGATATTTAAATGATTTTATAAATATTCGCAATATTTATTTTAAATGTTATTTCTTGTAACAGAACAATAATCATTTTTTCTCGTTTATTATTTCATTTTTCATTCATTATACACCCGCCACCTTCCCAATAACATTTATCCACCCCCTGTTCTGTTATCTTGAATATCATTTTTAAAGAATTTTTTTTCAAAAGGGTTGGATAATAATTCTGGATTGGAAATTGTGACATGCAGATATTGTTTTGGAAAAAAAGGACTCTGCGTTGCTTGAAAATTATTCATTGTTGATTCCCATACTTGCTACCATTTTTCGTTCATTATCAACCCCCTCATATTCTGAATAACCCTATCATTCCCTGTTCAATGGAAGTTAATTACTAAATTGGATTTGGTGAAATTGTGTTAATGGATGGATTGCATGTGCTTATGTTTGCGAATGATAGAGCCAACATCTTGATTTTATTTAGGTAGAGTATTAGTGAATGGATTGTTAAAAGTTTTCATATTCTGATTGAAATATTTCTTCAGCATGAGTTTCTTTAGCATGGGAAGAAATGACAGAGGTGTAAACAAAGGTAGAGGAAACAATTGGCAAAGAGGCCATAGAAGGCCATAATTCTCAATACATTTAAATTTTGATCCAAAAGAACTAAATCAACTTTTCCAAGATGGGTTTTTCAATCTAGTTGGCCAAATAATTCTACAACCTAGGCTTGAAAGACCTCCTTTCAACCACACCAAAATTTCTCTAGTATCCGTGTTCCCACTCATGTTTATATGCAACCAAAACCACCTACCAATGATCGATGGAAAGAGATCATTCACCAACCCGTTGCATATCATAGTGGGTGGCCTATATTATATTTGGCATTTCTCCCTCCTCCACCACCATTTAATCCAAATGCCCAAGATGATCACATTGCTTCACCGACCCAATCTTCACATGCAAGAAAAAGGATTAAAACCACTATGCCCGAACCAGAGATTGATAAAGGGAAAGAAGTGGCCAATTCCCCTAACTCTTACAAAAATTCGTCTGAATCGATGTCCTACCATATCCACCTCAAGGATAATTTCTCCCATGTCATCAACAAAATCCATCCTCAAAGTTCCAATCAACCTGTTAGCACTGAAAGTCACACTTTGACTGCTAAAGTGTAAGCTCAACACCCATCAAAATGTAAAAGATAATTTTGGTTTTGAATAGGTGGATCAACAAGATGGATGAAGAAAGAGAGAGGGTTGCAAAATGTAGATCAGTAGGCTACACCAATGGGCAATGGAGTCACAAACATCCTACTCATCGAAGGCACAAAAGTTGCTCAACAGAAAACAAGATTATATGTTGATAAGTGGAAGAATGAAGAAGGAAAACATAAGGTAGAATGTTCACTAAACAGAGATCCTCTCAATTTAATGAATCAACAAATACTTGAATATAAACAATGACTGATGGGAAAAATACAACAGATCCTCTGCTGCTTAGGGATCCATAAATCATTGACAACCTTTGATTCTCAAATCTGAAATATATTCAAATAAGAGGAAACATAAATAGAAGAGTTACAATCTGAAATCACAGCTCGCATGAGTCTCTAATAGCAGTAATGTTTACAATCATAAAATTCCCACAGGCTTACAAATGAACACACACAGGAAAACTGCCTGCTACATCTCTCTCTAGCCTCTCTTAGCTCATGAATCCCCTCTCCAAGAGATCTTTCCTTCATTAAATAGAAAATAGAATCCTCATAACCTTAGGAGGTCGAATCCCATCTCCTCCATTGGATTCTAAACCTTGGATATAGGTGGCAACAATCAAAGAGACAAAAATCCAACAAACTGCTAATTTTCAGGAATTTGTTGGAAGTCATTAATAAAATGTCTCCACCTCATTGCATGAGGCTTTTGTTGGAGATAAATATTAGGTGTAGGTGTCCCTTGACATCTAACTGATCCTTTAGAATCCATTATAATCCTCATTGACAGGTGGCAACCTCCCATCAAGGAAAATATCAAAACACGTGACCGCTACAGGAAATTAGGTAGCGCCGCTGTAAAAGAGTGGGTATCGCCACTTCTATGTCTAATATCTCTCAAACCATACCAAATTTTGAAAAACTGAGAGAGGTTTTTGTTATTTTGAATTTTGTGAACACAAACCCCTCCAGTTTTCAAAAATACCTTCTCAATTGTTCATAATCCAAGTTTCAAGTTAGTGACTCAAAACTGGTAAAATAACTCTGCACAATTAGTTTTCTGTCAGAATTTAGGTAGCGAATTTAGGTAGCGCCCGCCTGTGTGTCTACGTGCGATTGGGTAGCACAAATCTGTGAGTGATTTTGATGCTTGAACTTAGATATTGGGCATAACCCAACATAATTTCAATTTTCCCCCAAATAAATAAAATATCCCATAACAATTGTATTTATTTTCCAAAATGAATATTGAAGGATTTATGCAAATCTGAGGCATAAACCAATCTTGTGCTAACACAACCTAAAGATACTACAGAAAGAAAAACATTAAGAAGATCAAAAGGGAGCAGTAGTGAAAAGAGGAAAATCGCCTCTCATATAAAATATGGTTTTTAATGCTATTTTCTTTTGAGGACAATTTTTTCTTTATTTGATATGACAAAATTTTGGACAACAAATACACATTTAGACAAAGTTTTTGGACAACATGGATATAATGCTATTTTTGGATATAGTCATGCTTTATTTTTTGATATTAAAATATTTGACTATTATTATGAGGATGGGAGTTACAAGGAGGATGTTGGAATTAAATCTTTGAAGTATTATACTTCATGT
>ML778331.1:359457-369739 GCA_009831015.1 Picea engelmannii
TATATATATATATATATATATGATTTATTTGTCTCAACTAATTAGTAAAGCTAATTAAGCTTAACAAAAGAAAAGTAGTTGAACTATCATAACTTATTGAGAAAGAATAAAAGATCAATCAATTGAAGAGACAAAGGAGAGGAGAACAGAATGAGAACTTCTGTTATAAGGTCTTCTCTATACTTATGAGAAATTTATTTTTCTTCATTCATTCTGAGTTTACTAGAAAGCTAAACCATCTTGATGACAACATGGTCTTCTTGAAGTCCACAATATTCAAAGATGAATCATATCTTTCAACAACTTGTTTCTAAAGGTTATGATCTTTCTTGGCAATCTGTTCATTCTTGTTTGTTTATGGATTAGATTTCATAATTGATAAAGGATATTTTGTAGAGTCAAGTGACAACACTTTTATGGCAAGTTGATCCAGATATTTAGCTTAAGTTTCTTTTGTTGTCAAAGTCTTTTTTTATGGTGTCCATCAGAGACTTCTAAATCTGACTTTGATCCCACCCTCGCAAGGGTTTGCAAAGAGAATTTTTCTTTGTATCTCAAAATGAAATTAATATAAAAATCAGATTTCTAATTTCAGTTTCATATGCATATCTTAATGATATTGTTCATATTTTACATTTATTCTCATCTCTTTTCCTGTATACACTTATGTATATCTCTACTTCTTTTCTTTTCCACGATTACATATAACATATAAAATCAGCCTTAGTCCCTAGTACATATTACCTGTGGATTAATATATTGTTTTGAATTAAAGGCTATAAACCCCAAGTAACATTCCCAACTATCTTGCCTTATCCTAGCAAGATCTGAAAATGCTTAAGGTTATTCATACCTTTTCTTGAACAACCACTAACATGAATAGGAAGATGACATTAAGAATTAAACTCAAATATGTGCAGATGTCTAGATTTGATAATGTTTCCTGCTATTTCATGAGGATCACTCAGGTACGTGATCAACTTGCAGCTATAGGGGATAAATTGGATGACGCATAGCTTGTGAATGTTGCATTGAATGGTTTTCCCAAGTCTTGGGAACCATTTTTCAAGGGAGTCTGTACTCAAGAAAAAATCCCATATTGGTAGAGGATTTGGGATGATTGCATCCAAGAAGGGACTTAAGAGGATTATAAAAACAACAAGCATGGAAGTAAATATGAGAACTTGGCCCTTGTCGGTAAGACAAGGGAAAAGGAAATGGTTCCAACAAGAAGGGTAACATTCATGGAGGAACATCACATCCAGGGAAGAGGAAGGACTTGAGTAAAATCAAGTGCTTCTCATGTCATAAGAATGGAAATTATGCATCTCAGTCTCCATAGAAGAATAACATAAGAGGAAAGACACAGACAACAACATCAATAGAGACGTGGATAGATGAGTTTGAAATGAATGTTGAGAAGGATTTCTCACTAGTTTCTTGCCTTTCTACCAACACAACTACCAGGAGTGTGTGGTATTTGAACTATGGTGCATATTTTCATACGACATAAGCCATTTAGAATTCCGACAGAGAGGGACTTAGGGATCCATGTGGAGCTTGGCGATGATGCTAAGTATGCATTGAAGGGAGAGGGAACAATTTTGTTCCAGCTTGAGTTAGGAGGTTTTTTTGATGCCCATGATGTGCTTTATGTACTAGTATTGAAGAAGAAATTGATATCAGTCTCATCTATGAAGGAAAAAGGTTTTTTCGTTACTTTATAGAGAGGGAAGGTACTTATAAATCCAAAGAAAACTATCCCAGACACAAGAATGGTTATTGGGGTTAGAGAGGGAAATTTATACAAGTTGCAAGGCAGACTTGTTCAATATTTGGTACATGACAACGAGAGCCTATGTGAGCTATGACACATGAGGTTGGGACAGCTGCACTATAGGGGATTTCCGATTATGAGGCAGATTTTTACTAGTCTTCCAAAGTTTAGTGTTGAGTAGTAGGGAGTGTGCAGAGGGTGTGCACTTCGCAAGAATGCCAAGGCTTCTTTTTCAAGCAATGAGAGTAGTTCCAAGGGGATCTTGGATATTATACATTAATATGTGAGTGGGTCAATTTCATTTGCATCAATGTAGGGAGAATTGTACTATGTGACGTTCATTCATGACTTTTCTAAGAAAACATCGATCTTATTTATGAAGACCAAGGATGAGTTCTTCATTTGGTTTTAGGATTTCAGGGCTCAGGTGGAGAACCAGACAAGAAAGAATATCAAGGTATTGAGGTCAGATAATCGGGGAGAGTAAACCTACAATTACTTCAAGGAATTCTACAAGGAGGCAGGGATCAAGAGGGATTTGATGGTCTTATACAACCCTCGACAGAATGCGGTTGCAAAGAGAAAGAATCAATCCATCACCAGTTCTACAAATGTTATGATTCATGACTAGGGGATGCCCATATTTCTATGGGAAGAGGCATGTAACACAAAAATGTATTTGCAGAGCAGGATTACTCATGGGATATTGGGGGACAAGACTCTCGAGGAGGAATTCATAGGAGTGAAGCCAAGGATCAGGCATATCAATATCTTTGGTTGTCCAATCTACATCCATGTGTCTATGGATAAGATGATGAAGCTATAGCCTTCAAGAGAGAAGGACATATTTGTGGGGTGTAACGAGACCTCAAAGGCTTACAAGATATTCGTTCTAGTGCAACATAATACAATGGTGAGCTTAGATATTAAGTTCAAGGAGAACTTGGAATATAGAAAATATCATGAGACATCAACAGTGATAGAGTACAAGGAGCAGCAGGCTCCAACGTATGATAAATAGTCATCATCTTCTAGTTCAGGGAGTCATACTTCAGGTAGGGAGGAGGAGTTATCCCCTTCCAGTTTTTTTAGAAGACCCAGGTAGCTATTGCAGACATTAAGGGATGTTGGTAATGCTCTAGGAATGCAGTCAGGGAGAGCAGGCCTCCGAGGAAGTTTTCAAACTATATGGCGCTTATGAGTAGCATAATTAATGTTGAGCCTTCCAATTTTGAGGAAGTGACATATCACCAAGTTTGGTAGGATGTTATGGTGGAGGAGTACACCTCTATAATTAGGAATGATGTTTGGGACATATTTTCAAGACTGGAGGAGAAGTTAGTTGCGAGTTTCAGGTGGCTCTACAATATTAAGCATGATACAGATGGAAACATTGATAAATTCAAGGCAAGGTTCATGGAAAGAATATTATCTCAAAGAGATAGAGTGGACTATGAGAAGAAATTTTCTTTAGTCGCCAAGTATGCTTCTATTTGAGTTGTTATTTCTATTACTTTAGTTATGAGGTGGAGGATTCACTAAATGATTATGAACACAACTTTTCTTATGTTTGGGATCATTGAGGAAGAAGTATATATAGAGCCTTAAGGATTTGAGTTACATGGGAGGGAGTCTCATGTGTGTAGGATTAAGATTCAATAAATCCTTATACAGACTCAAACATGCACCTAGGGCATGGTATTCCAGGATTGACAGATACTTGCAGAGTATGGAATTTACCAAGAGTGAGGTGGATCCTAACTTGCAATTCATATTTCTTGGGTATGATCCACTTATCTTGGTGTTGTACATGGATGATTTGATTTTCATAGGTGTAGAGGATATTACTGCAGTGTGCAAAGCATATTTGGATACAGAGGTCAAGATGAAGGACATTGTCTTGATGCATTATTTCTTGGGGTTAGAGGTATGGCATATATTGGGAGAGGTTTTCCTTGGTCAAGAGAAGTACATAGTAGAGATCTTGAGGAGATTTGAGGTGGAGGACTGTAGATCGATGGATACACCTATGATTACTAACTTGAAGAAGGTTATCACTTCAAATTCAAAGTTGGTGGATCCTAGGATATACATGTAGTTGATAGGGTCCTTGATGTATTTGGTCAACACCAAGAAATATTTTTTTTTTTTTGTGAACACATTGATTTAGTTCATGGTGGAGTCGAGGTAGGTGCACTAGATAGCAACGAAGCGTGTGCTCAAGTACTTGATAGGTACAATGGAGTATGGGTTGAGCTATCTTGGAGGTGATGGAGTGAGGTTGTAGGGATATCCAGAATCAGATTGGGTAGGGAGTGTAGTAGACAGAAAGAGCACCTTGGGGCATTGCTTCAACTTAGGACCAAGAATGATTACATGCTTGAATAAGAGGCAGACTTCTGTAGCAATCAATTCAACAAAAGCAAAGTATATGGCAATGTGTATGGCTAGTTGTGAAGCCATTTGGATTCATAAATTGCTTACAAGTTTATTTAATTAGGAGTTGGAGCCTATGATATTATACTATAATAATCAAAGTTGTATCAGTCTCTCTGAGAATCTAGTATGCCATGACAGGTCCAAGCATATTGAGATCAGGTATCACTTCATTCGAGACAGGATCAAGAAGGTATCAATAAAGCTTCAATATGTTTCCACAGATCAGTAGCTTGCATATATTATGACCAAACCCTTTGTTAAATGGAAGTTTTTGGTCTTTAGGGACAAACTTGGAGTGGTGTAGAATACCCTCCTCGCTAAGGGGGAGTGTTGATGTTTGTAGCATAAAATAGGTACTTCCACATAGGTCTAAGTGTCAAGACATGTGGAAGTCATCCAAATCCTTCTACCTTGATACTTTACTTTATTTAAAGGAATTATTAAAGTAAATTTCTTTTATTAATTAGTTGAGTTTTATTTAATGAAATGATAAAGTAATTAGCATTAGTGAATTAAATCTTAGCCATTGATCTCAAGTGAGGTGATAAGTAATCTCAATCATCAATCACTTTGCAGATTAGGGTTAGTTCATAAGTCAATATTATAAAAAAAAGACTAGGGTAAAGAAAGAATGTTGATGGTTGTTTGACATAGAGAGTAGAGAAGGACTTTTGCTCAAGGAGATCATGGATAAGTGGAGAAGGACTTCCATCTAAAGATTAGGTCAAGGATAAGAGAGAATAGAGGCAACCACAAGTGGGTTTCAACAGATTAGAGCTGTAGCAGCAGTGTTGCACCATACAAAGTTTGTTGTATAGTCCTTATCTGCATGTACATGAGTTGCAATGGAGAAAAGAATGCATATGTGTGTTTTCTTAAGGAATGACACATACATATTGAGAAACGTGAAATTTCAGGATTGTATAACAGACTAGGAGTTTTTAGGGTTTGCAGGTGCTATCTAATTTTTTTTGTATTTCTCTGTGGGCCATTTTCCCAATCAGGCATCCCTTGTAATCTTTGAAGTTATTTGAATGATAAGCTTAATTGATGGGCATAATATCTTTGTGTATTGTATATAAGATTTTGGTTTTATGTATTTCTTTTGCTATTTATTTGAGTTGATTATTTCAACAAGTGTATTATATTTTTCGAGTTGCTAATTTAATTTACAATAAGGAAATCACTAGATAACAAGATTCCTAGGTGTTGGAGTAGGAATTTCAACAACTAGTGACCTGGATGTCCAGTGAATGGAGGAAAGTTTCGTTCATCATCTTATTTAAGATGGGATTGTCTTTAGTTTATCTATATTTTATGCCATATTGTATGTTGCTACTAAACAAAATTATAGCTTTTTTTACTCAAGATAATAGGATGATAAGCGAAAAGAATGTTAATGGCTGTTATGGTTCTTCTCAGCTAGTGGAGGTCTTGGTTTCCCCCATGACAGGCCTCCACTAGGGATGGTTGTAATTTTTTATATATAATATAAATATGAGATTGGTGTTTAGCTTAAAAAATAACAACTGGGTTCAATATGATGATTCCAATGATAAGGGTAAATAGTTTTGGAGGGAAATAAAGAAAACTATTTTTTTATCATATTTTTTACTTACCTACTTATAGGTTTACTCAAATTTCAAGTGTCGATACTCGTTGGATGCAGAATTAAAATTCTACATCCAACAAGTGACTACACTTGAAATTAGTCCCTCCATACAATGAGTGCCTACACTTGATATTTGAATAAACCTATAAGGAGCTATGCCAAAAATACGATAAAAAAAAGTAGTTTTGTTTCTTCCCCTTTGAAAAGTCATAGCTCTTGTTTTATTCTTTTAACTATTATTTTCCTTAGATGACCCATTTTAGATGTCAAAAATTCTCTAATGGTCTTATTGAAAACATAAACTTCATAGTAAAAAATGTCTTATTGTGTATTATGATAGTAGATAAAAATTGAACCACCATTGACAGATTTGTAGAAATGAGTGGAATAACCTAGCAAAGAGATAAATGAATGGGAAAGATTGTCCAAATGGCCTCGATGGTCATGAAGACATATCCAATGGCTCGGGGGAAGAAAATGTCCCATCCAAAGACATAAACTTCATAATGAAAAATGATAAAAATATTTAAGTAAATATTTTGTAAAGTTTTGTTTTGGAATGTATAGTCACTATCTTTCATAGAAATTGGGTTTTTTAATAAATTTAGTAAATATGAGAGTGCATAATGCTTCAACATTCAAAATACATAAATAATTGGGAAGCACATCCATATATTAACCGGTTTAGGTAAATGCTTAATGATAAAAAAAAAAATAAAAAAAAAATCATTCCATCATTTATATTTACTAATAAACGCATTATATTGTCTACATATAATTATATTTACCAATAAACACATTATATTTTATTGAATTAGTGTTGATCAATTATTAGTTTATGGTTTAATATAAAATATGCATATCCATATATTGATGGGTTTAAGTAAATCCCTGCTAATAATATATCAATATGCATGGTATATTTCAATGAGTTAGTGTTGATAAGCTATTTATTTATGATTTACCACAAAATATGTATCCTTTTAACTAAAGTTTTAAGAAAAATTGATTTAAATTAAATTAAAACTATGTTATTTAAATCTAAAAGGAAGCTTCCAACTTATAAAAGACAAAAAGATATAGAGTAAAAAAAAGGAATTAACCCTTAAATAACTTTGAAATAACACTATGACTAAAAGATCCATCCATCAAGAAGTTGGAATAAGAACTGACTCTAATGCAGTTAATATAACTTCAAGTAATGAGTATGACCCTCATTACCATCCTCCCACTGTGTAAAAGCAATGTTTCCAGGCATATTTGATAAGGTCTTCTTTGACAAATTGTCTACCTCTATATTATCTTCTCTATAAATATGAGCAAAGGAGATATCCATGAAGAGTGGAAGAGTTTCTATGATCCTTTCCTTTTAGATTTTTAGAGCTACCACTTGGAGGTCTCCCCTCTTGTTTATCCATTCAATGACAATCTTGGAGTCCCCTAGAAATATCAAGTCTGGAATTGACAATCTAGTAGCCAAGGTAAGAGAGGCCCAAGCCCCCAAGAGTTCAACCCTGGTGTTTGTCCCTTGGCCACAATTGCAAGTCTACAAATAAGAAGTGTTACTATTAATCATAATCTTTCCTCCAGCCTCACTTTTTTCACCTCTTTGTTGAGATGCTCCATCAAACCAAGCAATAGCTTTCCCAGTCAGAATATTTACTTGGGCATTACGAGGAGGATTAACATTAGCATTGATTCCATATATACTATCTTCTCCTATAGATTTGAAGGAAACCTTCTGGCATGAGGGAGAACCTGCATCAAAGATAGTTAAATTTATTTCATTCCAAATGTACCAGCTAAGAAAAGCAAGCAACAAAGAGTAGGATGGATTCAACTCTGTCCAGTTTTCATAACAATCATTCATTGTTGAACCAATCCACCCACTTGGTAAATTATGAGCATTTGACACCTTATTCCATACTGCACTGGTGAATGAGCAATTCACAAATAGGTGTGTACCTGTCTCATTACTAACTTTGCAAAGGATACACATTCCTGAGCCCACCCATCCTCTCTTTTGGAGATTTTCCCAGGTAGGGATCTTATTTTCAACGACCAACCAAGTAAATAACTTGATTTTTAAGGGGAAGTCCCATTTCCATAACTTTCTCCTCCAACCATCTACTTTTGTCGACCAAATATTTGTCGCTACTGTCTTAGACACATTTTTAACCGTTAGCTGGCCTGTGTTGTCACCTCTCACCCATAGTAAAGCATCCGGGTGGTCCTGGAGGTGTATTCTTGTGCTAATAAGATCCTGCTTATACTTTTCCCATTCGCTAGCTATATCTCCCTCAAGATCCAGAGTTGTATTGTCTAGCCAGTTGGTACATATAGTCCCCTGGGCTTGCTCACAGCGTGCTTGGTAAAGTAAGTAAACATTTTTATGATTCAAGCGCTCAATTAAATCTTTAGATAACAGAGATTCAGTAACCAAACCCAAAATGACATCTCTCCCAATAAAAATAGACTGCCCAATGCCAGGATTCCAAGCTAGCCATTGAAGAACTAGCACCTCGGTAATGCATTTATTAAGTTTTTCCAAGTCTGAGATCCATAAGTCGCCTTTGCCAATGACGATCTTAACCATGTATTAACCTGTTCATGAGGCAGATATTTGTCTTTTGTCACCCTATTCCAAATACCAGGTTTTGTCAGAACTCTCCATAAGGAATTTGTTGCCAAGGCCCGATAGAAAATGTACATATTTCTTAGCTCCCAACCTCCATAAAGCTTTGGCTTCAAAACCATTTCCCAATTGAATAAATGAAAAATTCTTCCCTTCTTGTTGTTGGACCAGAGAAAATAAAATCCCATCTGTCTAATTTTGTTTAAAACTGAAAGTGGGATATGTGCTAAAGCCAACCAGTAAACTGGAAGACTTTCCAAGACAACCTTAACTAGAACATACCTGTCTCCCAAAGATAAAAACCTATTGCACCAGTGATTTATTCTGTGATCAAACTTTTCTAAGAGCCAGCTCTAGTCCTCGGCTCTATAGCTCTCCAGTTTTAGATAATAGCCTAGGTAATTGAATCCCCCGATAGGTCTTTTAATCCAATACTATAAATCACTTTTAATTATTCTATAGTCTCTTGTTGAATGCCCGAATGGAGAAAGGTCGATTTTTGAATATTGACTCTCATCCCTGATGCCTTATAGAAAATAGTAAGAATTTTATTTATCTCAGTCCACTCAGACAACTTTTCATTTGTCATTATAATCACATCATCCACAAATAAAAAGTGTAAAATCTTTATAAGTCTAGAAATATTAATCCTTGTTAGAACCCCTTAAACTTGTCCCTTTTTTAGCATAATGCTAAGGCCTTCCATCACTAGAATAAATAAGAAGGGAGACAATGGGAAGCCCTTGTGAAGCCCTCACTTGCTTCGGAAGAATTATGTCGCCTCCCCATTGATCATAATAGAAAAAGAAGTAGAAGTTGTACAACCCATTACCCAATTTGTTGTGGCCACCCCAAATCCACATTGGAGAAGGACAAGTCTCAAGAAGTCCCAGTTAATATAGTCATATGCCTTCTTAAGGTCCATCTTTATAATGATGGCTTGTAATTTTTTTGTCTTTATGTTGTGCAAGCACTCTTGTGTCATGCCCATAGTGTCTAGGATCTTCCTTCCCTTTAGGAAGCCTAGTTGTTCTTCTGATAATGCCCAAGAAAGGATAGGGCATATTCTCTTTGCTATTCTCTTTTCTATTATCTTATAGCATAAGTTGCATAGTTTTATTGGACGATAATTAGAGAACGTTCTAGGGAAGTTAACTTTGGGGATCAAAGAAATGAAATAAAAATTTATCTTCTTTATAACTTCACCTCTTATTCTCGATTCCTCCACTACCTCAAGAAAGTCCTACCCAATTAACTTGAAATAATGAAGACAAAATTCAACAGTCCAGCCATCAAGCCCCAGACTTTTATCCTTTGCAAAACCTTTCAAGACTTCTAGTATTTCCTCCTTTGTGCATGGTTTTTCTAGGAACATAACCTCCTCCTCCTTTACCATCCTGGGGAAAAGCCTAGCAATATCAACCTGATCACTTATAACATTTGTGCCCGTAGCTCGGTAGAAAGATTTAAAATGATTGATAGTGACATTCTTTATGTCCTCTATATTCGAATGGTTCCCCCCCCACATCATCCTCAATCTCCCATATATGATTTTTATTCCTGCGAATGATGGAAAAGCAATGAAAGAACTTCGTGTTTTTATCTCCACTTGTTATCCAAATTTCTCTGCTTTTTTGTCTCCATCTCTCCTCCTCCTCCAAGAGATTATTTTTGTGGGCATCCTGTAATGATCCCAAGCCAAATTCTTTCTTGGAATCACTAACTACTACTGATTTATTGAGTTATTAAGTGCATACAAGATTCATCAACACATGGAGATCACAATATATTCAAGATGTAGAAGCACAAACAAAGATCT
>ML778331.1:401554-417967 GCA_009831015.1 Picea engelmannii
TGTATGGAGGCTAATTCAAGGAACAAGTTTGTGGGTTTAGGTAGTAAGAGATAGGTATATAGCCCCTAATTTAGTGGAGGATTGGATCATAAATCCTTTCAAACAAAAAAATAATGACACAATAATCTGGAAGGTTGTTATCTATGATTTCCATCTAGTTGGCAACTGATTGATTTGACAAATTGGAAAAGGGGATAAAGTGAAAATTGATCTTGACCCCTAGGAAGGGAGAAAAGGCATGTGAATAATTCATTTTCAGACAATTAAGGAGTTAAAGAATACAAGGTATTTTAATCTTAGACATGTTTCAAATTGGGAAGGTTCCACTACTTAGAACCAACATTGGTTATCATGGGGAGAAGCTGGTTTGGGGGTAGAGTATGCAAAATAATGGAAAATATGCATAGATCTCTTGATAGGTGTTGAAAAAGTATCCTTAGACACACAATTTTATTAATAAGGAAAAGATGGTTACAAAGGGAAGTGAGGGATAAAATCCTACTCACCTCACTTGGAGAAGGAGATAGTTTATACAACCCAACTCTAAGCTAAATTCTAGGAGAACAACCAATCATATAATCACATTAGTATGAGATGTGTCCTTTACATATTAAGATAAATTTCCTCTTGACAAATAAGCTAGAATAAACTAATTCATAAAACATTTAATCTAGGAAAATAATTAGACTATTAGTACTTTAGTATTACGAGGATAAGATTCCACCCTTTAATGTGAAACTTCATATTTACAAATACCAAGTTCATTTATGAACTTAGTGAATTTTATTCTACCAAGATGCCTGGTAAAAATATTTGAAGTTTGATATTCAAATCGACAAAAATGAGAGTTTATGATGTCTTTGATAATGAGTGATCTTATGAAGTGGTACTTGGTGTTGACATGCTTAGTCTTTGAGTAAAATATTGGATTCTTGACCATCATTATTGTTGAATAACTATCGATCAATAAAGGAGTTGATGATTTTTGAATTACACCAAGATACTTCAAAATCCTTTGTATCCATACAATCTCAAATGTTGCTTCCCAAGCTAATATGTACTCTACTTCAACTGAAGAGTTGGAAATTGTTACCTTCTTTTTGCAATTCCAAGATACTTTTGTTGAACCCATAGTCATTAAATAATCTGAAGTTGATATTCTATCATCAATGTCTCCTGCAAAATCGACATCTGAATATCTGAAAAGTGTAAAATTTTGTTCTTATTGTAGAGAAGACCAAAATATTTTTCATCCTAAATGTACTTTGGTACCCTTTTTGTTAAATTTCAGTGACTTTCCCTTGGCTACTACATAAACCTTGAAAGCATCCCAACTATACATGAAAAATATGATCGAGTATTTGTCAAATAAATGAGGCTTCTAATCAATTTCCTCTGCCTTGTACTATTCACCAATTCCTCCCTGCAAATTTTAAAAGTTTCAAATTCGGCTCCATGGGGATGAGAGAAGGTTTACAATCTTCCATGTCAATTTTTTTTAACAATTTAGTGCCATAATTAGTTTGACTAAGGAAGATTTGATTAGTGTGTTGAGTTACTTCAACTCTAAGATAATAATGAAGTGGCCCCAAATCTGACATTTTGAAGCCTGGCTAAAGCTCTTCCTTAACTTGTTTGATGTGAAATTCATTATTTATTGTTATGATTAAGTCATTAACATAGAGTACAAGTATCACCAAGTTCTTATCTTGCATTCTAAAATACAAAGTATCATCTAACTCATTTCATTGAAAACCCGCCTTTCATAGGTAATCATCCGTTTTTTCATACCAAGCTCAAGGAGCTTGTTTCAAGTCATATAAAGTCTTCACTAGTTTGCAAATTTTATATTCATATATTTCAACTTCAAAACCTTATCTTTGAGTCATGAAGACTTCCTCTTTTAGATCACCATTCAGGAAGGCATTTTTGACATCCATTTTGATGTAATTTCCAACCAATTTGTGTAGCCAAATTGATAATAATTCGTATTGTGTTCCATACTTCGTTGAAAACCCATTTTTTGTAGGTAATCATCCATTTTTTCATACCAAACTCAAGGAGCTTGTTTCAAGCCATATAAAGCCTTCACTAGTTTGCATAATTTATATTCCTATCTTTCAACTTCAAAACCTTGTGGTTGAGTCAAGAAGACTTCTTCTTTCAGATTACTATTCAGGAAGGAACTTTTGACATCCATTTGATGTGATTTCCAACCATTTTGTGTAGCCAAATTGCATATTTTGTTCCTTTTAGTTGTTGGAGAGAAAGTTTCTTCATAATCAATTCCTTCCTATTGAGAAAAACCCTTAGCCACAACTCTTTCTTTGTACTTGTCAATTTTACCATTGGGCTTGATTTTTATTCAATAAACCCATTTTCAACCTATGGGTTTAACATTGAGTGGACAATCAAATAAGTGCCAAGTCCCATTTGCAAGTACTAACTCATATTCATTGACCATTTCTTTCTGTCATTCTTTATGTTCATTTGCTTCAACAAAAGTAGTAGGTTCAACAAAAAAATGAGATAATAATGTTAAATTATCTTTTGGTATGAGGGAAATCTTAGTTCCTTTTTTGTTCCTTTCATCATGATGCACTTCCTTAATAATTTGTGTGGACCGCACAAATGGGTTGGATCCAATGGTGAAAAGCGAGGAGTTTTTCACCATTGGGAAAGGTTCAATTCCCATGAAGGCCTAACTTGGAGCCATGGGGGCACCTTGAGGTAGTGGTCAAACATGTGGTTGCATCGAGAGATACTATATTAAATGGTATAGTGACCTATGTTCAAATTTTTCTAAATCCCTCAGGGTGTAGAAAATTCGGTGATAAAGTGTACTGTTAAGACACTCTGTTATCTGAAGTCACCGGTTCAAACCCATCCACCAACCTTGTGTGTTGTGTGAGGGGCCAAATTGGAATGCATGGGGTTATAGTGGTAGAAGTAAGATAACATGATCATGTGTCACGTGAGTACTTGATCTAGGTGGATATCAGTGGCCACCCACCTTTTCCAACTCGCTCAAAACAATTTTCTGGCAATTTTGGCAATTTACTATTTTTAGCCGTTTTTAACTTTCGGGGGCCATTTTGAGTGCCTAAATGAAGGTTTTTCAAGATTGAGATTCTCAATGATAGTTAAAGACTCTAATTGAGCCCCAAAAATAAATATCGTTGACGATACCTTTCCAACGAGCTATTGTGCGCCCCAAACGAAAATCGTATGCCAAAGTTACGCCCTTGGGAAGTTGATACACCAAACTACTCAAAATGGGGTCCACAAAACTGTTGGATTTTCATCTTCCAGGATTAGTGTTTTGGATTTTCTTTATGATAAAAAGGCCTTTGGAGCGTCATTATAAAATCATCTTCTGACGAATGCGAGTAGCGGACACATCTCTTCTCAGAGATAAGTTGCCACCATTCTAGTGAGTCTTTCACTCTGTATTTTTACAGTCTTTGTCCAATTTCACTCATTAATAGAAAATTGTGTATTACTATATATTTGTGTTTATGGTTTCATCTCTGATACATTTATTCTATATTATTGGATATCTGAGATATCTTTGTACATTGCTTTATTATATCTCCGCTCTCATTTCATGCAAAAAATAATCTAGATCAGTGGTATCAGAGGAGGCTGCTCTTGATCATTTTTCAGTGCATGTCCTTGACGAGGTCCGAGTATAGAAAGTTGGGTCTCGAGATTGTCTCTCTTGAAGACAATCACTCTCGCACGTCCAAGAAACCCTCCATGGCGGAAGAAAAGAAAAATGACAGAGCAGGCGATTCTATTAATATGTTGCTTGAACAAGCTCTCACGTGAAAAAGGGACGAGATGATGGAGAATTTTTCCCACATCCTTCAATGTGTACTAATAACAACAGGCACGTCTTCATCAAGCAACCACTTTGGAAGTACCTCACCTTTCAAGGTACAAGTTAATTTTGATATTCCCATATTTGAAGGATAGATAGATACAGATGCCTTAGAAAAATGGTTAAATTTGCTAGAAGGTTATTTCTTTGTTCATAATTTATCCGATAAGGAAAATATCACCTTCACACTCCTTAAGGCTCTCCCCCATGTCAAGCATTGGTGGGAAACTTACTAGGATCAAAGTTCCACAGAGGATTCTGGAATATATGGGGTCGATCCCACTTGGGATTTTTTTGTGGATGCGGTAAAGGAACAATATTACCCTGTTGGAAACTATGAGGACCAGTACATGAGATGGACAACAATGCAACAAGAGAGGGGCCAAGCAGTTCTGGATTTCACCAATACCTTCCATACCTTTCCCACCTAGCTGGGTATCAAATACTCTGAATGACATTTGGTTCTGAAATATCGTGGGGCTCTACACAAATACATCCAATCTGAAATGGATTTTCTAGACATCTCATCACTCGGTTTTTCTTATCGATATGTTGTTAAAATCAAGTAGAAATTTAAGCACCAGAACAAATGAGAGTTCAGGTATGCAAATACGCAACAACCAAAGTATGATAAAGATGACCCTAACAAACAGTCTCCCAAAAACCATTCCAAGCCACAGGAAAATAAGGGTCATGGAATGACAAAGAAGGACACCGAAAAATGGTGTGATTTCCACAAAATCCCCTAGCACAACACCAATGAATGTCGCTCAAAAAAGTCATTGGTGGCTAAGATCAAAGACAAGGAGACGAACCCTGATTCAGAATCTGATTCAAAAAATATTGATAGAAGACAGATCATCGATGTAGACCCCATTATTATTGTCGCGATCGCAACAATTCAACCAAAAGAACCCACATATCCTGAAGAGGGGGAGCACCTTTTTCATTCACAAATGTGAGTGAAGGGGACGCCACTGCATTTTATTGTTGACAACAGAAGCTAGAAGAACCTCATCTCAACAGAGTTCGTCAAACAATTGGGATTGTCGACAACACCACACCCGCAACCATACAACATTGGGTGGCTTCGCCAAGGACGAGATCTTCATGTCACCAAACAGTGTTGATTGTTATATGACATCCAACCCTTCAAGGATGAGGTATTATGTGATGTTTCCTCGCTGGATGTCTCTGATGTTCTCTTGGGCCAACCATATATGTGGAAGCACCATGTTATCTATGAGTCTCAACCCCGTAGTGTCATTGTTACTCTAGGGGGTCATCTCTATAGGATACCAAAGGTAGTTCCAACTACTATCCGACCTAAAAAATGTCGCAAGGTAGTATCTCATACTACAAAATTCATCTTCTTCACAATCTATTAAAAAGGTGAACAGAAGGATACTGCAACCACTACATCCTCAGCCCAAGCACCTTCTATCCAATAGAAGTAGGTCCACAAGATTACAATAAAGTGTAAAGATTCCTTCTGCACATAGGCATATCATGTAGCTAGAATGGTTAAAAAAGTCCAAGCCTTCTAGCCATAGGTTTGTGACAATCTTCAACAAGATAAGCAACGCAACTTCTCCAATAAGGCAAGCAACTCATCAAGATGCAGATTCATCAAACGTCTTTCCCTCTCCTTCGGGAACTCAACGCAATGGAGACCATTTCTTCCTAAGGAGGGAGGATTGATCTAGGTGGATATCGGTGGCCACCCACCTTTTCCAACTCACTTAAAACAATTTTCTGACAATTTACTATTTTTAGCAGTTTTTAACTTCTAAGGCCATTTTGAGGGCCTAAATGAAGGTTTTTTGAGATCGAGTTTCTCAATGATACCTGTAGATTCTAATTGAGCCCCAAAAATGAATCTCATCAACAATACCTTTCCAACGAACTATTGTGCATCCCAAACGAAGATCGTATGCCAAAGTTATGCCCTCAGGAAGTTGATACAACAAACTACCCAAAACGGGGTCCAAAAAATTGTTGGCTTTTCATATTCCAGGGTTAGGGTTTTGGATTTTCTGTATGATAAAAATTCCTTTGGAGCCTCATTGTAAAATCATCTTCTGGCATATGCGACTAGCGGACACATCTCTTCTCAGAGATAAGCTGCCACCATTCTAGCGAGTCTTTCACTCTTTGTACATTTTCGCTCATTAATAGAAAATTGTGTATTATTGTATCTCTGTGTTTATGGTTGCATCTCTGATACATTTCTGTTATATTATTGGATATCTGAGATATCTCTGTACATTGCTTTATTATATCTCCACTCTCATTTCGTGCAGAAAATAATATGGATCAATGCTCGACTAGTTGTTAATTTCCCCAGTAAAAAAAAAAGTAGTGTGGACCAATTTGGCCTATGGTATTGATTTTTTCTTGGTGAAGTTTCTTCAATTGATCTATCCTATGAAGTATCCTAAGCTAGAGAAGAATATTGTACTGGAGATATTTCATTATCGGAAGAATTGATATTAAAAGGCTACTCGATGAAGAACTGTTTTTTGAAGAAACAAAGTCCTTTTCAAACCAATATGGTTTCCTTGGTATCCTTTTGAACTTATCTTTACCCTTAGCGTTTTTCTATGACTAAGGAGATGATTAATCTCATCAGAATTTTTACTTTCAGTTTCATCAAAAATTGCATTTTATGTTGACAATGAATTTACCATATGAGAGAAACCTATACCCTTTCTTTTTATCAAAGTATCGAATGGAAATACACTTCATACTTAGATTTTCCAAGTTAGTCCTTTTTTCCTTAGGGACTAAGGCATAACATGTTGACCGAAAAACTCTAAGATGTTTTACCTTAGATTTAAAACCATACCAAGATTCATAAGGAGTTTTCCCATCTAAAGTTGTTGTAGGTGATTTATTTCTTAGATAAAGTGCAATGTGTACTACTTCATCCCAATATTTTGTGCTCAACTCTTTGAACTGCAACATAGATTTTTCCATGGCCACGAGAGTTCTATTCATCATTTCAGTAACTCCATTCGATTGTGAAGTATAAGAATTTGTTAATTGTCTCTTAATTCCATTGTCTCAACAATAATCATTGAATTTAATTGAAGCAAATTCTCCTTCATTATTTGTTCTCAAAGTTGCAAATTTTTTTAAGTTGCATTTCAACCATGTGTTGAAAATTTGTAAACTTTTCAAAAGCTTTAGACTTTTCCTTTAAAAGCTTACACCCAAGTCATTCTAGTGCAGTCAATAATGAAAAGTATAAAATATTGATATCCACCTAAAGAAGTTTCCAAAGGACCACATATATCATTGTGAATAAATTATAAATACCGTGTTTCTCATGATAAAATAATTGGAAAATCCTCTCGCTTTTGCTTACCAAAAATACAGGCTTCACATTTATTATTTTCTCACTTAAAACTTGGCAAACCCTTTACCAAATTTAAGTCACTAATAGTATAGAAATCATGCTTAAGTAATCTCTCAAAGTTTAAGTGACCAAACCGATAATTCCATAATCTGAATAAACAAAATTTTCTATTAACTGTACTCCTATTATATATTCTAGGGATAAATTCCCCTTTCATTCGTAGAATATTCCCATGATGATTTCTTGATTTATGTTCTTTGTCCTTGAAATGTATTCTAACACATCACCATTATCAGCTAATATATTTTGCTTAAAAGCAACTTCATTTGTAAATCAACTCTTTGAGATGTAGTAGGAGTATCAAAAATCTTGCGAAATGGATTCCAGGCTAACCAAGCATTAGTTGAACTCTTGATATGAACAAACATGTGTTCATTTACAAAAGATTGAAGAAAAGCAAGAGCTTTTTCATCTCTTAATTCCAATTTAGCTATTGGAGCAGCTTCACTGGGCTTGGTAGGAGGAGTATCACTATCACAAATATCACATTGTAACTCATTACATATTAATGTGTTCTGCATATAACTTTTCCAATATTTGTAATTATTGGATCCATCCAATTTTTCCGAATGAGTGAATAAGTTGATTAACTTAGACATGTTTAGTGATGGTAAATTGTGTTAAATAATTAGAATTTTCAAGTGATTCAAAGTATATGATGCCATGAAAATGTGTCACAAGTCACCAAATAAGAGATCACACATTCCATACAAAAAATAGCACTTTTTAGGGGCTTGGCATTGATCCACTAAAAGTCTTGTCAAAAAGAGAATTTGAGAGAGTTTTGCACTAAACTCTTCTCAACATCTTAACTTCAAAATTACATAGTTGGTAATTTGCAAAGATCATCCTCTTGGCTTTAAAATTAGAATTGAGTCCTGTAAATAAATTCAAACTTTCAATATTTGACAAGTTTACCAGAAATGAAAAGGATTTCTAATCTTTCACAAATGTGATAAGAACCCTCCTCATTGATCTATAAACAGTTCAAATAATTGTTCTTTACCAAATGTAAAGCAAGTTCACCCTTTAAAATATGGAAATTTCTCATTCAATTTATAATTCTCCTTTTAGTTCACCATATTTTCAAACTTTGTGCAAAAGAAAATTAATTAACCTTCTTCATGGTATCACGTAGAGGTTGCACTATGAGCAACCTYCTCTCCAAGGCTCTCCATTCCCCATCTTGCATGAAACTGCCCAACTYGATTCATTTGGGTGATCGATATCTACAGTAGCAAATATCCGAGTGGCTGATAATGCATATTATGTCTCGTACTTGAATAGAAAATCTGTGGTTTGATCAAAATTGGTTGTTGGTAGAACATGACTTTATGCAAATAGAGTTGTGATAGCCTTTTTCCTTGACTTTGATTGCACTCCCTCCAGTGACTTGCACACATTATGAGTATTGTTGGATGTAGTCATGCATTTCAGATCTGCAATTGGAAATATCTGTAGCAGTTAGAAAGTGCATAGAGCCTTATCTATGCCAGAGAGACTTATTTGGTGGGATGCCCAAAGGGAACATTGTGCTAAAAGATTCGAACTCGATAGAAAGGAAGTGCATCCATCTATCGGTCGAGTATTCGGAAAACAACCAACAATCTAGATCTTGGGCAGATCCTGTAATGACAAACGATGGTGAGCTTGAGTACGAGTTCCTCCAGAACCTCTCATCTGGTTAAGTTGAGCCACATTTTTTAGAACCAGGTCGATGCTTTTCCCATGCAGTATTTGAAAAGTTGTATGGTAGATTTGAATCACTGTATGGGTGAATCGTTGTTTGAATATGATTTAGGGCTTTCATCTCGTTCAGATCGTGGCTCCATATTTGAGCGTTGGATTAACACTGCGGTAACATTTCCTTTGTGGCTTGAGGATTCAATGCATAACTTTGAAGATTGCAACATAACAAATATCGATAATGAAGTGCAGGTCTTAGATAGAAAATGATGGCTTGATCTAGATTTAAAATCTATTTTAAAAAAACTACAACTCTTCACAAGAAATTGTCAATTTATAAGTAGATATGGAACAATTTCTTTTACAATATTAGCAATCCAATAAATTGAAAAAGGAAGTGGATCTATGAGATTTGAAAAAAAAAAAACACTCATTTTAATACTTAGATCTCATAATTGTACAAATAAAATAACTATTTTTTAATCAAATCTACAACACAAAATTGTGAATTTTAGGAATACAATTAGATTACACTTATTCTACTTGTCTAACAAGGTAGATTTATCAGAAAATAGAACAAGATGAGAATAAATTTGATACAATAATTTTGTATTAAAATTTTTAAAAAGTAATTTGTTGGAATTAAAATAACATTTTTTTTATTAAATTTACAACAGGATTACCTTAAAATTGTTTCTTTTGAATTTGGAGAGATTCTAGTTGATGTTGTGGAGACTTCTTTGTCTCCTCAATCCATCACCAATTTTTCCAACACCATTCAACATGGATCTGATACCATGTTGAAGAAGTGTTGTGAGACACACAATTTTATTAATAAGAAAAAAACCCTTATAAAGAAAAGTGAGGGCTAAAAGTCTACTCACCTCACTTGGGGAAAGAGCTAGTTTATATAACCCAACTTTATGATTTTTTTTAGGAAAACAACCAATCATATAATCACATGGGTATGATAAGTGTCCTTTAGATATTAAGCTAAATGTCCTTTTGACAAATAATCTAGAATAGACTAATTCCTAAAACATTTAATCTAGGAAAATACTTAGACTATTAGAACTTTAGGATTACTAAGCTAAGAATACGTAGTAATGTGGGGATCAACTAATCTATTCATTGAATCCATTGGATCATATGTTCCCAAAATAGGCTACAAAGCCATCTTTATGTGGCAGAGCTTATAAAATTAGGATCCCACATGGAATGTTCTTCAGAAGAAAATGGTGTTATCAATTTCACCAAGTAGAAGAAACTATAGTTCATCTTATGGTGGAATGCCCATAATCCAAGGAGGTATGGAAAAAGGTGGAAAGATTAATAGGGTTGGGAATCTCTAAGAAGGAGGAAGTCTTGAAGAGGCCTTTAGAACTTGGTGCAATAGAAATGAGTCTTCCAAGATCGAAGCACTACCACTTAACATAGTTTGGGGAGTATGGATTGATAGAAATCTAAACATATTTGAAGAGTAAGAGACACTTCCCCTCAAATGTGTTGTCTAGTCCTTGAATATCTTAAACCCACAATTGTAGGAAAAACATATCTCGCATATGCAAGGTGAAGTGGAAATAAATAAGGATATTCAATGGGATATTTTTGATGATGCACGACAGAAGAATCCTTCTAAAGGAGGTTCAAGTGACATTCTATACTCATCTTTAGATCATAGTATTTATTTTAAATGTGGAATCGGTCAAGAAAATAACAATTTATGTCAATTAATGATGACTTTAAACTTGGTCCTGAAACTAGCACAACAATTTGGTATGACCAAATTACAATTTTTTGGAAATTTACAGTTGGTTATCCAATGGATGCACAAAGAAAGTGATCTCAAGAATTTTACATTACGAATCTAATCTCTCAATCTATTGACATCTTTCTCATATACATCTTTGTCTCATATTTACCAGGACAAGAATAGTGCTAAAAATGAGCTCTCAAAAGATAGAGTTAGGATGGAACGAGGAACTTGGATTATTTCAATAATCTAGAATGGACATACTACAAAAATATTAATGAACATTGGACCTAACTTTTTCAATTACAATCTCTATCTTATTTTTTGTATAATGATGGACTTTCACAAATCCTGGGATGAATGATTAATGTACTTTTTTTAATGTCATTTTTATTCCTTTTGAAGAGGCTACTGATATAACTAAGAAGGAACAACTTTCAATCTTTTTTGTGATGATGGATTAGACATAAGAATGTCATGTAAAGGGCTTAAAATAAGTTATAAATTCCATGGGCATCTCACAATGTATTTTTTTAATATTAATAAAAATACATATTTTTTTTTAAAATATGATCATTAATGAGAAATTATGAAAGATATAAAAATCCAATAAATTACATAAAAAAATTACAATAAGTACAAAACATTCACAAAACACATTATTCATTGTGTGAAAAAGAAGAAAAATGAAGAACAAATAGAACATTTGTTTTTAAAATATTGCCATGATAGTATAAAACATATCCTTGTGATAAATACTAAGATTTTTTCATGAAATAATGCACACATGGAAAATAGTTGAGAAAAGAGAATACACACATTGATATGATAACACAATGAAATATCCTCTCGCTATTTATGTATATTAGTTCCCTTAGCTATAAATAATGGCCACTCAAAAGAGCTAGAATAGTAAGTCCCTCTACCTCCTTACTTCTATGCCCCTATTTTTTTTTTACTTATTTGTTCTTTTAAACTTGTAAATACCAAAATAAAATCTATATGATTGTTTTTTTTTAAAGTAATAGTTTAGTTTTTATGGATTTCACAAATAAATGGTCTTCCTTCTATTGTGTTCCACTTAATGTCAACAAAGAACCACTAATCCATGGTTAGTGTGAATAATCAATTGACTTATTATTCAAATAATTTTGTGAGGAAATACTATGCATGTTTTTTTCCAACTTGAGTATTTCCATCCACTTCCTAGAAATACCTATGATGGAAGTGGTGTATAATAGGAAAGTATTCCATTCAACTTATAGAACTCTCATTAAAAGGGGAAGGAGAAGAAAAGCTCCAAAGAAATGGATCCAAACTCATATTAAAGCTAACTAATGTAATTTTCAAGTCCAAAGGCATCATATTGAAGTATAACTCCTATAATTTGTCAATTCCAAAGGGAAACTTGAATGGTGAGATATACTGATGAGAATCAATCACAACGTCTATGTGTGTGGATAGCATATTATTTCATTTTCATGCATTTTGACGTATTGATCTCATCAAACTAAGTTGGCTTTTCCTTTTGTTGAGTTGTAATGACAACCCATGAAAATATAGTGAGATGTAATGATTACCCTCCATTTCTTCCTAATCATGGAACCTATTGAATGGATCCTCTATTAGTTATTCATGGACCATCCAAAAAGAAAATCTTGTCTTTAGCAATGCAACCATCTACACCTAGAGAAGTGAGGTGCATTCTCCAACCCAATGTTGAAGGTATTGTAATGTTCGTTCCATGTAATTTATATCCTAAGTAACATCAACACAATATAATATATTATAAAAAAACTAAAAATATAGTATTAATAAACCTAATGTGAACTAAATAATAATCATTCATAAATCTTTACATATATAAAATTAACACTACAAAAATAAAATCATATCAACTATTTGATGAAGAAGAATATGAGGAAAATATATTTGACACTATTCATGGCAGTTTTATTCAATTGTTTTTTGGATCCCTCTGAGTTTCATTTGATTTTGTTATAATCACATTAAAAATTATGATAGTAGCTTAATACCATACTACCAAAACATCGTCCATTCAATGAACATTGCACAAACATGCAGTCATAATTCTAACCAAATGGAGGGAGTGGTTTACCAATTGTTGCCTTCCACCTTGATTTGTATAGTAATTGTTTGTTTGTGCTCCTATTTGGAAAGCACCCATCCTCGTCTTTCTTCCGACAACACCAACCTTCGAACTCAAAATCTTTGATTTTGCATTGTGAGCCAAGATTTTGAGGGTTGGTCTTTCTCATGTCATACAATATAGTTTAGAAATCAAAGATTGAAATCACTCTAGCCCTTCGAGAAATTGAAATAGTTGTCTAATACATGTATCCATCTAGACTCTTCTCATGCTAGATCATTGTTTCATTTTTCATAGAACTAAGTTCAATATTTCCATTAAAAGAATATTAATAATAAAGACTCTAGTATGCATATCAACATAAAAATAAAACACAAAGATGACTTTGCGGAACCACACCATTTGAAGTGGTGTAAATGCATTGTTTATTACTATTAATCCTTTTAATAGTTCTTCCCAATAACTTGTACATAGTTTTATTTAAACTCCCCACATGAACACCATTACTCCTCAAACCATCTTGCATGTTTCCTTTTCAAATATCGTATGCATGCATGCATCACTTAGCTTGCTTATAGATATCACGTGCACATTCACACAGTATACACAAGATTTACCCTCAAAAATTTAATTAGAAAAATTAATACTAACCTAGATTAGATTACAAACTTAATTCATAAACCTAAATTAATTTACAATAAGTTGAAACTGTTAATTAAAATAACACATAATTGACCAAAAGAAATTCATCAAAGCCTTTGTATCCAAACCTCCAAATGAAGGGCCCACTAATTCCCTATGCCTCTAGCCAAGGATAAGTCCCCACTAATCCCCACCTAAATATGAGGTAAGTCTATCAACAAAAGATACAACATCATATCGGAACATCACTTTGTTCTATTTTTTTTTAAATAAAAAGACATTATTTCAATGACAAAATAGCTTTTGTATAAACATTCTCTTCCCAAATTATCCACTTTGAAAAAAATTTAAATATTGAATTTTCTATAATTGTGATATAAAGATATATACATTTTTGGATCCTATACTTTTAAATATATGAATAAATATTTGGATGTAGTTATATTAGAAATATAAACTTTTAAATCAATAATAATAGATATAAATTTTTAAATCAATGATAATACAAGTATAGTAGAATATATGATAATAGGGCTGGAATTTACTAGGGTGGGGAGTAATTTATTAAACAAATTTAATCTATTATTTAATTTGTAAATTCATTATTTATATTTATATGAAATGATGAAAAAAAAAAGGACAGAGGAGGTAATGTTGTTAAAAGAGGTAGGCTTTCTAAAGGTAAAACGAAGAGATATCTGAGGCTTTCCTATTGGCTGAATAGATTGTCAAAGGTGTACAAATCTTTTTATGTTGGCTGTATTTTTACGTGGGCTGTGATAGGATATTTCTGCCTCCCAAAACAACAAAATTTCTATTTTGATCAAATGGATCATACTTCTTAATTTCCTATAGTGTGAGGTAAAATATGGATGCAATGGGGTTGCTCATTCTTATTTGACAACCCGATAGGCGAGGAAACGGTTATCTGTGAAGATCCTTGGAGCTATGGCTCTTCATATCTTGTTCTAAAACCTTTGATGGTGGGTTGTTAGAGGAGACAGTTCTAGAATGGGGAGATTAGAACTTGGTTCACATGTTAGATTACAAAAATATGCCCTTCGGACGTAGGTTCTGCCACATGCATAGCCATATTTTCAGAGATTGCCCTCAAAGAGATGGAGCCAACAGTGATGGGTTATCCAGTATAAGTCACTTGTTCCACAAGGAGAATGGAGGCATCTATGGCCTCTCCTCTTTACTCTGAAGGCATGAATACATACCAACAAGTTGAGAAGGATCATGCAATAGAGATGAAGCAGGGGACGATCCTTTAGTTTTAGGCTTGATAGCTATTGTTGGCGAACTTGTGAAGAGAGAGGGGATCTAAAGTCTAGATGATACAAAGGGGATCTGTGCTTCATTAATAGAGGGCGTGAAGTTTGGATCGATGGATTCAATTATGCAGGTCAGGGAAGGGAATGTAGATCAAGCTATCCTTGGATCGATGGATCATCCTCACATAGTTTCAATGGATTTAAGGCCAGATGGGATCAGAGTAGGATATCATTGAGACACCAACCAGGCTGAGTAGTTTTCTCCTTGATCAATGAAATAACCTGATTTAATTCCTCTGAGATGCTTGTGTTAAGAAAGAGTGAATCTTTAAAACCTAGTCTAAACGTTCTACCTTTCGGTTTTTTTGGTAAATTTTTTTGTTTGATTTTGCCAGGTGAGGAATGGTTGATTTTTTTGGTAAATTTTTTCTTTTGATTTTGCCAGGTGAGGAATGGTTAGCTCTGCAGATTTGAGTGGCTATGTTTGGATAATCAGAGTATCCAGGGTTTTTTCAGCAAGCTGAATCTATTTATGCATTCAGAAATGCAATTTAAACAACAAAAAATAGCTATTTTGTCCAAATTTACATAGCCATATTTCCTCAAAAAAAATTCCAGAAAATAAAATATTGAGTATTCTAAAAGTTTTACATTTTGATTCTTTTAGATCAATTTTTTCTGTTAAATAGTTTTCTAACATTTTCATATCACTGTGAAAACTAGAAAAGCATGAGAAATATAGCATTGTGTGGCTAAGATCAATTAACATTATATTTTCAAGCCTTGAATAAAATAAAACATATGACACAAAGGAAATGAATCCGTAAATGGATTTCTTGTAACATTGTTAGAGCACAGTAATAAATATAATGTAGTTACATATAAACTAATTTACAAATTTAATAAAACAAATTTGCAAAGATAACGTTTTCTGCTCTTCCGTGCTGCATATACTCCTACTGGGATGTATTCTTTGAACGTCAATACATAAGTTAACTAAGATTACTTACTTAAGTGGACTAAGATTGGTCACAAGCTATAAGTAGCATTCGCTGCTATGCCATGCTGCATACTTTTGGCAAAGCCTGGCATACTTTTGGCAGTGTGAGTACTTCTGGGATTTARCATTTCAGTCTCCAAAGCATAAGTTGAAGAATATTGGTCAAAGGCAGAGAGGTGCAGTGGTGTTGTGTCTGCTGGGAATGGAAATGGAGGAGTGGTAATGTCCACCACACCTTCTAACATCTGGATGACTTGGCTCATAGAAGGACGACGAGATGCACTGAACTGGATACACCACAGTGCAACTAAACTTAATTTTTTGGCTATGCCTTGTTCTTCTTGTGACATGTCTCCATTTCTGAGTTTCCCAAAATAACCGTTTTCCACCTGCTTAAAAGCCCACTCCGGATAGTAGAATTTGCTTGATCTACTCCCCCTATTGTCAAAGTTCTTCCTTCCTCCGACCATCTCCATAACCAACATACCATAACTGTAAACGTCAGATCTGTCAGTAACAGGTCCATACACTCTTGACCACATCTCTGGGGCAGCATAACCTAGCGTTCCTCCATGTGCCGCTGATATGTGACTTTGCTCTCTATCTGATATTTTAGCTAGACCAAAATCTGCAACTTTGGG
>ML778331.1:419816-440816 GCA_009831015.1 Picea engelmannii
CTGACGAGTATTTTCAGACTAAAGACCAAATGCCATTTTACATGTGCTGTTTATGTATTTTCTCTGGAGCGCACTCTATCATTCTGTCACTTCGTCTCCCATTTTATCTGTGACAGTAATTCACAGCCCAACTGAACTGACCCCAAACCCCTTTATATGTTCTGTTTATGTACGGTAAAGACGATATCGTAAGAGTTTCTACACATTTTTGTGAAACACGAGCTTTTCAGAAACGTGAAAACCCTCGACACAGTTATTTTCAGTCCAGAGGTGAACGGTTTAAAGTTGGTCTGTGATGTAAAGTCTAAAAGACAAACGAAGGATGTACTACTCACAGCTAGAAAGTGTATTTTCACAAACTTTGACACGTTTACAAATATTCTATTTGATTTCTGGTCATACGTTTTTGTCGAGGGTATTGCGTAGAAGCTTGCCCTCTTCTAGAAGATCTCATTATCCAACTATCCAGTCTCGTTTGGATTATAAGATTCCTTCATCAAGAGTTTTTATTACAGAGTTGAGAAGTTATTTCACAGTGGAAAGTGGTTTTCTTGACAGAATCAAGCATAGAATGATCTGATGTGGATTTTTTTTATTGACACAATCAAGCATACAATGCTCTGATATGGAGATTTTATTGACACAATCAAGCATACAATGTTCAACTTAAAACGGTTTATTATTAATTGGTATAAATTGTTGATGATAGATCTTTGTTTGAGAGGTATTTTTTTAATTTAATTTATTTTTTAATTGCGTAAAAAATAAAATTTAATTTTAAAAATAATAAGATTTTTGAGAAGGTAGGTTTTCATAATATTAGAGAAACTTCTGGATCAAGATTGTGTGTGGATTATCAAAAACTCTGTAATACACAAGTTTCTCTAACAATAATAAGATGGTTTTAGATAAACTAGCCCAGCCACATAACCTGTGGCTGATCAAGGCAGATAGGCTATTACAGCGAGTATTGGAGTGGCCTTTGGTTGTGGGCTGGAAGGTGTCCAGGCATGCATTAGTAAGGAATCTAGATGGTACCTGTTAAAAAAATGTAAATAAAAAAAACCTAAATGCAGTAAAATAAATCAAAGCATAGTAAAGGAACGAGACACTCCATAAACAAATGGGTGCCTCCAACATGAAAAGTGTGCAGTGTTTTTTAATGATATAAAGTTGGCTTGCATAGATATTAATCCTTCTTAATCATTTAAAAGATGTAAAAAAGTAAACATGTTAATCCATGTCTTCATAAATGCAAGAAAGTTATGAACAATAAATCTCGCTCATTGATTTCTGAGGACCACTAAGAATATGCCAACATCTTCAATGCACATCCATCAAATTAGGATTTAAGGTTAAAAGATCATTAATTATGCCCATTACTAATAAATGTAGCTTAATAACATATTTTTTTCAAACTATATACTTTTGATATTTTAAAATCAATCTAATTAATATGTCTATTTCTATTTTAATATTAAAATTAAAAAAAAAAATTATAAATTTAAAAGTTTAAACAAAATATATTAATCAACTAAACAAACACTATACACACCCATTAAAAAAAATAAAAAATCTTCTTAATAAAATTATTAATTTACTTAACATATAATAAACAATACCTTTACCATGTAAAGTAATAAACTCACGCAAATCACATGCCATTTCATTTCATTGATTCATGTGCAACAATCTCAATTCGAAAAACCCATAAGCCACATGCCATTTCATTTGATGCAACAAGTCCAATTCAAAAAATGTCATTTCATTTAATTGATTCATGTGAAACAAATCCAATTCAAAAAATGTCATTTCATTTAATTAATTCATGTGCAACAATCACAATTAAAAAAATCATGCCATTTCATTTAGTGCAACAATCCCAATTCATAAAATGTCATTTCATTTAATTGATTCACGTAAAACCATCTCAATTCAAAAAATGTCATTTAATTGATCCAATTAATTTATGTACAACAATTCCAATTAAAAAAAAACCATAAAAAAAATATGTTAAAAAATTAAAAACATAAAATAGTCAATAAAATCATTTCAAACAATTAAGACTTACCTATAAAGGTGCCACCTTTTCCATCCCACAACCCCTCAAATCTTAAGATGACGAGGCATAATAAATCATATTATATAAACCTTGAAAGGGGCATACATGATGTTTCCATGTAACTTAACATAATAAGTTGCATGGAGTATAAAATCGAATGATTAAATAAAAGGAAATTTATTTTAAAAAATTAACATTTTTATTGATCTTTTAAATAATCACTTCAATCATATAAATTATATTTATAATTATTATAATAAAATATATTTTATTTTTCATAAATATTTATTATAAAAATTTAAATAATAAATTGAGATATTTTTAATTAAAAAAATTAAATGGATTTCTTATCAATACTTTATATTAATGAAAAATTATTGTTTTTATTTAGTTTTTATGATATAAGTTGTTTAATAATTATTTGATATTAATAATAGATGTTAGTGTTCAAAGGCTCTTTCTAAAATCATTGTGAGGGACATATGTAATTTTATGTATAACATGGAGTAATTTTTTCCATGTTTAATATGGAGTAATTTTTTAACGGCTCAACATGGAGTTGATAAGTGTTATTTAAAAAAATATTTTAATGTATGACATAAATAAAATATTTCAATACTCACTTTAACTAAAATAATTCTATATCAACACTCTCTCTATATGGAGAAAGTGAGAGAGTAATTGAAACTAAAAAAAAATCTTATTTGGATAATAGGTATTTTCTACTTCCTAAAATGAGGGAGATGATATTTAAAAAAAAATCAATGTGGATTATAAATTAAATATTTCAATGTTTTTGTGCTCAACATGGGGTTGACAAGTGACATTTAAAAAATATTTCAATATCCACCTTAAGTAAACAATTCTTATTCCATAAATAGGTGCTTTCTATTTCCCCATATGAGGGAGATGTGTAATTCCTTCAATGCTTAATATGGAGTTAGCACATGCCATTTAAAAAATATAAGTAAAATCTCTCTCTCTCTCTCTCTCTCTCTCTCTCTCTCTCTCTCTAGTATGAGGGAGATGTGCAATGGATGTTAACTCTGGATCTATCATGCATCGAGAGGCATCAACTATTAGAAATATGAGAGAGTAGACACTTACAGACACCAAAGAATATGTTGAGAGCTTTATTCAATCAATGTAAGTGTACACATATAAATACAACTCAAGATAGACAAACTACCTTAATCACTCAATCTATCTAGTTGAACAAATATTTCTTCCTCGCACCTTTCTAGGAAGCATCTACTTGGAGAAAATCTCTCACTTCCAACTACTTTCAACAACTTCCTACAAACTAGGAATAGACTCTCTAGGTAGATACCAACTCTACCTAATATTGACCAGTAGAAGTTACATATTCCAATGCTCCCCCTTAACGACTAATTGTCTTAATTTTTTTTAGTTGAGGTTTTCATCAACACCTCCTATGCAACACATGCTTCATTGATAAAAAAAAAATCTATCTCTGGTCCATCTTGGCACTTTCATCTCATACCTTGATCATAGAAACATCATTAAACTGTCAACGTCCATATAAAGAAACAACAATACACTAGAATACATGTGTAACCAACCACTGTAACTGTCTGTCTAATAGAATGTCCCTTCATGTACATGGTTCATTCAACCTATTGATGAAATTCCCCTAAATGTATAACTTCACCTCCCAGAGTCTAAAACCAATAACATAGTCCACCCATGGTGTTAAAGAACTCCACCATAGAGGATATTTCACTATAGTAGACAAGTTATCCAAGTCATTAGGGACACATAGAAAAGGGGTAAGCATGCCTATCCAAGTCTTACATCAATACGTCCTTTACATGTTACATACATAAATATAGGTAGATACATTACATACTCCACTCATGAAGATACCAAGTACAAACTCAAACTTTTCAAGGACCACTACATAGAATAAAAAACATGACATCATAGACTTGCTTACAACTACAAAGTGTGATTCACATTACAATATGGTCAACACACCTCAAAATATTTACTTTGTTTTACCTTATTTGTCCATCATTGTCCAATATTTTTCAAAGAACTCTCTCTATTGCCACAAGACTTCCATAGTCATTGTCTTCCTTTGAATCAAAGTCAAAATAAATCTCTATTGTAATATCTATATCCTTATTCTTTATGTTGCAATCTCAAACATTTTCACTCTCCCTACATGTGTAAATAACACATATCCTTGTCCTTCCTTGCTCAGTATCCTAACATCACCCCAGAGTGCACATCCAACTCTAAGTGTTCACGACTCCATGGTTCTACAACCTCCTCCTTCCAGGAAATACCCATGCTCAAGTAAGATTGAATGGCAGTTGAACCTATATGCCTAAGCATGAAGAGTAACTTTCATAGTTAAGATGAATTCATCTACTCTTCATTGAGACCAAACCTACCATATTTGACCCATTGTGACTTGAGTCATTTGGATCTCGTTTTAGACACGCCAAAATAAGTGTCCATGCTTCTTCACATGTAGGACTGTTATCTTGAACACGTACCAGCTGGAAACCAAACATACCATGGATACCTTAGATTGACTGGGAACTTGTTGTACTCCAAGGCCAAACACCAACTTGACAGTAAAGACTGGACAATTGATCATCCTATGGAAATAATTCCATATACCAAGACACCTAGGTACCCAACCACGATGCTCACTAATTCTCTAGGAAAGTAGTTTGGATACAAGATATATCCATGCCGATATTACATTCTTTTAACCTGCTAATGGGGACTTATAGTACAATAGTCATCAAACAATTTTAATCAAAGAACAACTGGAAGAAATAAATATGTTGTTATCACTCCCTTCTAGACATAACTCTCTCATTACATCAAACAACCATGCATGACTTCAAAACATCGACGATATACAAAACTCATAAAACATGAAGTATTCCTCCTCTAGAATCATACACATACTTGAAATCTTCATCCAATCTTGTCTCAAATATTATATACTCACATGTCATTTGTTAGAATCACAAATTCTAACAAAAATAACTACAAAGACTGTAAAAAAAATAAAATCACCATTACCATTTCTTTTAATGCTGAGTTACACAAGATGAATAACACAACTATGCAAATCCCTTGTTTCCACAACATATGCAGAGAATCACCATCTATTACTTTCGTTTATTCCAACTATGATTGTTGCATTAAGTGGCACCATATCCTTGATCATTCACTGGCTTGATCTTCCTTCTTAATCTTTGTCAAAAAATTTCTCTTGTCGTACTTCATCATGAGTTTGTCTTCATGTCTTCATAATGTCCGGTATTCAATGATTCCTGCAAACAATTTTGAATAAAACCTGTCTATTGTTGGAATGATCCACTACTACATATGGTGTTTATGTTTGGTAGCGAGTTTCAACATTACAGATAAAATCAACCGTACTGTCGAAAATTACTAAGCAATTCTCAATTTCATTATATTTTTTCTTGGTGCCTCTACATTCATTGGACTTCCAACTACATCTGATAGTCATCAGACTTCGAACTCCCTTTCAATGGTTTGCAATAAAACCACCTTATTTGTGTCCCACTCAACTATGAAAAAAACTATCGATATCTGGGCAAGACCATCAATGGTGCCACATTGACATCATCGTCGTTACCCACCACTGCCCCGTGGCCTACCACCATGGCAGTGCTGACAAAAAAATGTTCATCTATATTTTCCTGATCTTGGATTGATAAAACCATGGATATAAAAAAAAGACATTTTTGACCTTTTATAAGTTCATTCTACAACCCTCAGTCCCATCTTCGCCACACATTTTTCAGATCATAAATTTGTTTCTCTAAGCCTAAGTTATTCAAGATCTGGTCCAAAGATCCAATTTTGAAGAGTCTTTCTAAGTATCATGTTCTTCTATCCTTTTTCGAATTTTGGATAAGTATTCTCATCACTTATTTCTCTCACCTTTCACCACTATCCATCTCAACACTTAACCATTTTTCTCCTTATCTCTCCACCCTCTCCACTCCATTATCCCTTATCCTTCCATACTTAGCCATATTTCAAGCCATAGTTCAATCTATGGCGGGGGGAGGACACCCACCACACTCCTTCCACCTTCCCTCTCACCTTCCTCCTCCGCTCCCACTATCTACATTTCTCCTCCCTCACTTTTGTCGTCTACATTTCTCCCCTTATCCCCTAACTACTCATCTCGTCATCGGGTTCACGGGTTGGTGGGCCTTCATTTCCACCCACTTGCTTATCTCATAAGTTTGTTTTAACACTTAGCCATTTTTTTAGTTTTGCAGATTCGTGGGTTCGAGCCCTCATTCTCCATTTTCCATGACCTTCACTTTGCACCCCAAGTTCCGTGATCTACATTTCGACCATCAACCTTGTCATGGTTGCTGATCTCCAAAGTATTTCATTCCTCTTGCATGAGAATCCAATCGACCATTCCTCGACAATTAGTATATTTTTTATCATCTATACAACCATGGGTTCATGGGTTCTTGAGTTAGTGGGTTCATGAAAATTTTTATATTCAAATTCTCTCTTGTCTGTCCCCATAGCCTACAAACTACCCCCGCGACTTCCGCTAACCACAATTTTCCCTAATCCCCTCTCGTCCAATCTCCCATACTTAGCAAAATTCTCAAATTTATTCCAAGGCTTGGAAACTTGCGAATGAAAATATGACACATGGAAATGAATGAGGTCATGACACATGACAATTGAACATTGGATACATGTGCAAACATACAATTTGCGACATATGACGACATATTATTGGTTATATTTGGAATCTAATGAGTTTTGACATGTGGGATATGACTTGACAATGAATCAATTCTGACTGGGCATGAGGTGGACGATGACGGGATTCCGAAAAAATTATTATTTTATTCGACAATTTTTCAAGGGCCAAATCTTCCAAGCTCCATAATTTCATCTCTTCTTCTATTTCTTACTAAGTGTATCAAAAACTTAGTATTATATATCATGATGATTATAATATCCCAATGCATGTGGGATAGACTTTTAAACCAAAAAGTCGAATTTTATGAAGAGAAGCACAAAATTCATCCAAGGGCCCACATTTTCCCATTAATTTTGATCGACGGTGGCTGAGTGTTGATCTTGTGGAGGCCATAACTGGATCTTTGGATGTCGGAATCGCGCAAAATTTATACCGTTGGAAATTTATTTCAACGCAGAAGATGGTGGTACATGTTTCAAGTGTTGAAAGTTGATACATTTTTCTTAGAAATTAAAATATCAGTCAGCTTCATTTTTCATGGGCCTGCATGACAACTCAACTTCACGAGCTCATATCTTGAGATCTTGACGATGGATTTGTGCAAACTTTATATCGTTGGAAAGCTAAGGAAATTCAGATCACATCATAAGTGATTTACATGGATAAAAATTTGATTATCATTCCCATAAATTTAAAACACAGTCCTCTTATTTTAAATGGGAAATTAATTAAATTGTGAAAATAAAAGTTTATTTAAAAAATTTTATTAAAAAGGGAAAGGGACCCATTTTAGATATTTATATATTGATGATATAATTTGGAATTAATGAGGCACTAATTAAATGGAATGTTTCAAGAAGAAAATTGTACGGGAATTTCAAGAGAGGAAAAAAACCCTAACTACTCAAGTAGTCAGGAAATCTCTTCTTAAAAAGAGAAGAGAGACTTCATCAAGGGTTCCAATAATCCATATTGTTAGAGGGGTAGGGAAGAATATCAGAGGAAGAATAAGGTACAACCATGGATATACAATCAAGCTTCTTATCAAAAGAAATAAATCCCCATCTTCTCCATTATTTCTATTCTTTTACACCACTTCTCATAGCTTTATGCTTGAATCTCAGAGTTGGGCACAAGGCTGAGTTGTTGAGTGCTTTTATTGTATTCTTCTACAAAAATTTCTTGTATGATCATGGAGTATTTGCATCCACATATATGGCTGTCAAATTTTTGGTAATGAAGAACATTTCTCATGAATAAAATCCACAAAGAATTGCTTCGGGGTTAATCTTGATTGTATCTTGTAACTTTGAGTTTTAAGTATGAAATATTTGAGGTTGACCTATAAACCTATCTTTTGATCTTGATAGCAGTACTATTTTAAAATTCTTTGAGATGATCAAATCATTCTCTTATATTTCTTGTGAAGAAGACATGGATGCATTTATATATGATTAAGAATATTGTGTGTGATGTTGATCACAATTTAATTTTGATGTTGAAGCCCTCCAATCTTTTCTTATTGTAAAAAGACTTTTGTTGCACATAAAAATTGTATTCAAGTTATTGAAGAACCATTTTATTTCATAATCTCACGCAATAAAGATTTAGGGTTTGTTGCCTAGAACTCTCTTAATCCAAGATATCATAGATATATCTTTTAGCCCAAGAGGAGTACCACCTCTCTAAAAACGAAGGGGGGCTAATGTCCTTGTGAGGTTGTCGTTATGGTCCTGATGGATTCAAAGTCAACAAGCACCCATGTGGCACTACCATGTCAATGAAGTATTTAGCATAAGGGTGAATTTTGCACCTTGGGGCTTAATTATGTTGGCTAGGGGGGATAAATATGCTCATTGGGGGATTGTTATGCCTGCTAAGGTGTAACAGGTTTTCTTAAGACGTCAATTAAACCTGACTAAATGAGAATATTGGAAAGGATAAGGATTAATGGATGAATGGAGTGAGATTAAAATTTTTCATGATGTGTCCGACAAGGATAGTACCTAACATAGAGTTGTTCCACCAGATATGCTATGAGTGAATCTCAAGTGCAAAGTTAGTTAATGAGACCAATGACGTAGTATGATGGTTGATCCTAACTGGTGCCACCTAGACTTACTCCTTTGTATAATGAAGGGACACTAGTTCGTGGAATTATAAGGGTCCTCCATCAATCCGCCGTTGCATAAACTTCTTGAAGTGATACTTGCACCAAGAAATTAGTGTGTTATAGTGGGAAGGAGTGTTAGTGTCAATTGGTTGAGACCTAGCACAATATGTTGACCATGGCGGGAACTTGGGAAGGATTCAGGTGGCCAGATTAGATCAGGTCACAATATTACACTTGTATATCGATGGTGCCACCAATCAAGAAGAACCACACTGCATCAATGAAAGTCCAGGAGGCCCAAATATAGAGAAAGGGGGAGTCTCCAGTAGTAGTGGGACAACCAAAGGAAAAGGACCACAACTTGAGGGGATGAATCGATGATGCCAACACTAATGAGGGATTGTGACAATACAAGGAGATGAGAGAAAAAGTAGTTCGTGAGAAGGAACATGTTCATATTGGTTGGGCCAAATAGGCATTGAAGGTGTTTGACCTAGGTATAGGATACTGTAGTAGTTTCCTCGCAATAAGACCATAAATATTGGTGAACATATACTTAGTTGTATCAATTATTCCCATCCCTACCATAATCCTCTTCCTCAAGTTGGTACGTAATATATCATCAACCATTAACAATTTTTCCTCTTTTTTCTGAGAGGAAGCTTGTGCAAGCTCTCAATTTTTCTCGGAGAGGGTTTCTTTTCTCCTTCACCGCCTGAACTACTTTTGGTAACTTTTCTAGTTCGGTGGGTCATTAGAGAATTTCTCCGAGATGTGGTAGTTTTAGGAGTAATAGTCGGGGACTGGGTGCTCTTCTTCTTGGGACCCTTTCCTTTCTTCTTGTAAAACTCATTAGTACTAAGTATTGTTTCCAAGTCACCAACATTGTGAGCATGAGAGCCTAAGTTTTTATCTTCTTCTTCACTCAGGACAATATGAATACATGAATTGTTGAATCCTACTACCATCATATGTTCCATGAAAATTCCATTAGGGTCAAACCCCTTTATATTTTCAACATATTTCAGATTCACATTGTGGAATTGGTTCGCAAACTCATCGATTTTGTTTATATTCTTGAATATAAAGTCTCCAGTTTTCCAAGGCAAGGGTATGAATTGCTTTTTCCATTTCTCATGGAAAAAGTGCAACCATAAATTATACTTCCTTGCTATTTCTTTGATAAACATTTTATCATATACATGGTATGGAAGAAAAGAGGGATTTTCCTTGGAGCCAAAAATCCTGATAACATTATGATTTTCCATCTACTCTAGCGTCCCTTTTTTATCCAAGAATTTATTTTCCTGGTCGGATATTTTGGGGGTATCTTTACCAAACAATAGTCCTTTGAAAACTGAAACGAAATCATTGTAAACTTCATAAAAATGCAAAGAAGCCTTGTGTCTCCACAATATTTGGTACCAGAAGGTAACTAGATCAAGTTCACAGTTCACCCTCTTATAGATAGACAATTTTGGAAATTGACAACAATATGTTATCGCAAACACCAAATAAGAAGCCACAAAGAATTTCTTGTATTTTTTGTACTGTGACAACTGGGAGGAGATTTCAATGAAAACCATTTTTCCCCAACCGAAAACAACTTTCTCTTTAACTGTAAAATATAAAATATAAAGAATCATTTAGGAAATGATGGCAGTGCTTTCTTGGCCTGTCATCCTGGTAAACAACCAAGAAATTTCCCGAAAGAGGTTTTTAAACAATTCGACTTGAATCTTGGTAATGTCTTATGGGATAGCCACGAGATTCTCCAAGAACTCAGGAAAAAGGTTCAGGTCATTGTCATGCCTTTTCAGGAAATCTCTGCAATCCTCTCCTTTGAAGGTAAGTGTTGGCTTAGGGAGCTTCAACATATTACGAAATATTTGTGATGAAAGAGAGATGGGGGAATGATCCTGGAGTTGTATGATTTGTTGAATTGATACATATTTCTCAACGCACCATGCAACCAGTTCCTTGCAGCCGAAAACCTCAGGGACACACCTTGCGCGAGCAATTCCAGATGTCCAAATAACTTATTTTTTAGTAGAGGGAGATGAATAGTAAGAATACGCTCTGGACCACTGGAAGTTCTGGTCTTCACGCCCAAAAATATTCAAAGTATCACCACATAAATGTTTTCGATTTGTTTCTACCATAAGTTGATGAAAGTGTTCTTTAAACTAGATAATAATTCATAATGAATTGTCTTCTGGAGATAATAATAATATAACCCTTGGCAAATCGCCTTTTAATGCAATTTAATGGAAAATCTTGTCGAGACTTTCGATTATTAATGATGATATTTACGGAACCTACATGATCAGTTACTAGCATTAAACCATACTTAAATGTGCATTGGGAAAAGCATGAAGATGGCGGGGACGGACGAGATCAATTAGGATTTGGGAACTTTTTTTAACCTGCCAACCCGGAAACCCGCGATTGCGAATGATCGAAATTAGGCTAAGTGTTGCACTGTGGTCAGTCAGACTCAATACATGAGAAATGATATAGTTAGGAGCTCGGCACCCACAACAAGTCTGACATTCATAATGTAGATCATGGATCTTTGGGTGCAAAATGGGTATCGCGTAACTTCGAATATGAAAGCTTGAACCTGCAATCTCGTGGTTACAAAAAATGGTTAAGTACATAATAACACGACGATTTTTCGGACTCATGATATGGGAATATGGATGGAGGTGAGGATCCTATTACCTACTTACCCACAAACCCATCGTTTTTGAGAAACGACTAAGTGTAGTAACTCAAAAGGGAAAAGAGAAGGGAGAAAAGAAAAGGGGAATGGGGGTAGGTATAGAAGAGGGAAATAAATGGAAAAAGAAGTTGGGAAAATAGAAAAGGGGAGGGAAATTTTGGAAGCGGGAATTGATCTCAACAATTGGCTCCAAATATTGGATGATAACCCCCTGTGGGTTTTCAATAATACATAATCTTTATGACCAGGCACTTTCATCCATTGGGCTATGGAGTCAAAGGAAAGAATATAGAAAACTGAAAAATAAATTTATGTACAAGGAAAATGAGAAAGTTTTAGGTGAAGAAACCTTTCAAATGTTTCATGTTGATAGGAAACATTAATATTTTACCCTTCATGTCTTGGAGCATATAGGAATTGAAATCCATGATCTTTTCGACGATATATGGTCCAATCCAGAGTGCTTCAAACTTTGTATGCATCGATGGTTTCTCCGTGGCCTTGTTCCAGAGTAACACCAGCTCTCCCTTCTAAAAATTCTTTACAGTTGCACTCTGATCAAAACATATTTTGATACTTTGTTGTCTCTGAGAAGTTCGATTCAGGGATTTGTTTCTTTATTCCTCCAATTTCAATAACTAGTTGATCCTCCTTTGAATAGGTGAACTATCTTCTGCATCTTTTGTATTAACCATGAAAGTCAAGGCATTGATTTCGAGGCTAACTAGGATTTTCGCTTCTTTCTCATAAACCAATGTATACGGGGACATCCCAGTGCTATCCTTTGGAGTCCTTTTGCTTGCCCACAACGCATCAGTCAGCTTCAAATGTCAATTCCTTTGGTTCTTGTCAATAGTTTTCTTCAATATCTGGATGAGTGTCTTATTTGTGGATTCTACAAGACCATTTCCTTGTGGATAATAATTTGATGATTTCCACATAATAATTCCATATTCTCCACAGAAATATGTAAACTTTGAACCAATGAAAACCGAACAATTATCAGTGATAAATTTACTTGGGACACCGAATATTGAAAAAATATTATCTTTGAGGAACTTAATTAACTCTTCAGAATAAACCCTTTTTAATGAAAATGCCTTTGGCCACTTTGTAAAATAATTAATAGTGGTCAGAATATACATGTGTCCCTTGCTTGACTTTGGATTTATTGACCCGACGACATCAAGTCCCCATTGAGAGAATGGTTGTTCTACATTTATGGGTTGTAACGACATCAAATATTTCTTCATTTTCCCTAAAAACTACTGGCATGATACACACTTCCTTATTATGGCATATGAGTCTCTGAAAATTGGTGGCCAATAAAATCAATCTCTTATTATCTTGTGGGAGGTTGTCATAGGTGAAAACTTTCCACCACATATTCCTTCATGGAATTCTCTCATTAGTTCTTGGGCCTTGTCTTCATCAACACATCTCAGTAATATACCATCATAGTTCCTTCCAAACAATATATCAACAATTAGCACATATTGGTTTTCCTTCATCTTCAATGAGCTTCGCTCTTTAGGGTTCATGGTGATTGGAAACTGCCTGGACCTTAAGTCGAATACAATGTCTCTATACCATTCTGAATTAGTCAATGGTTCTCCTACTGAAATTGAAATCATTCCATCCACAAAATCACTATTTGTGATGATCTTACATAAACCTTGTCCTTTAATAGCCTTTAAAGGTTTAATTTCAATATCGTATTCTTGGATATTTGCCAGCTAGTTAGCCCATTTTCCTTCTCTTAATTGTTGATTCAAAAGCATCTTCACTAGTGATGATGGAACATAAATAATTACATGGGAATTTAGTATGTATGTATGAAAGTGCACCATTGCTTTCACAAGATCAAGAGCTTTCTTTTCCAACTCTGAATACCTTAATTCATAATCATGAAGGGTTTTGTTCATGAAACTGATTGGGAGTTCTTCACCCTTGGTATTCCTTTGAGTAAGAACAAATGCAACAGTTTCTTTTGTAGTGAACGAGTAGATGATAAATCCCTTTGAAAATCTAGACTAATGAGGACTGGAGCTATGGTGATTTATCTTTTGATATTATTGAAATCTTCTTGGGTATCCACTGTACATTCAAACCTCTTCTCCTTTTTCAAGAATAAATTGAACGGAATCACAATACTTGCATAGTCAGGAACAAACCTTCGCACAAAATTGATCTTTCCAAAAAATGATTGAACTCCTTTCTTAGATGACGAGGGGTTGAGTTCATTTATTACTTTAACTCTTTATAGATATATATAAATCCCTTCCTTGCACACAATATGACCCAATAGTTTTCCTTGAGTTACAATGAATAAGCATTTCTTTGGATTTAGAGAGACACCATATAATCAACATCTATCAAAAACGTTTCTCAAGTGATGGATATGATCACCCCTTTTTTTGAATGCACTGTCAAGTCATCTTGATAGTCAGCCATGAATTTTCCTATCAACCCACTAAATGCATGATCCATGGCCCTCTGAAATGTGGCTCCTGCATTATTCAAACCAAAGGGCATCCTAGCATATGCATATGTCTCCCACAGTGTCATGAATGTTGTATTTTCTCTGTCTTCTTTAGCAACCAAGACTTCATTATATCCAGAAAAACCATCCAACATGGACATACAGGATAATCTCGTGACTTGATGGAGAAGAAACTCCATGTTATGCAAATTATAGTTATCCTTTACGCTTGATTTGTTAAGATCCCTAAAATCTACACACATCTGGATTACCCCGGTCTTATTTCTTACTATCACAGGATTTGAAATCCAGTCAGAATGTCTAATGGGATATATTATTCTAGCCTTCTTTAACTTCTCCAATTCAATATTTACCAAAGGTTTCAATTTGGGGTTCATCGTCCTTATTTTTTTCTTGACATGCTTTGATTCTTCTCTCAAAGGAATGATGTATTAGAATATCGTTTTAACATAATCTTTCAAATCATCATAGGTCCATGCGAACACATCAAGATATTCTTTAAGCAACATATTGAACAACTTATTCAATGGTACAATCAACTCCCAAGTTGACATATTTTTGGGAACTGTTAGTTCCAATATTGGCATTTCCTATTTCTTGCACCTTTCGAAGTAAAATTTATTCCATGAGCCTCTTAGCATTATCATATTTAGTAAAAATAGACTCAGATTGTATACAATCTTTAGGGACAACAAACATGTGATTGCCTTCATCATCATCATAGTTCAACAAAATGTTTTCCAACTATTCATCATTCTCAAACACTTGCAAATATTCCATGTTATCGGGTACAAAAGGTCAGAATTCTATGTAATGTCCCCATTTTGGGACATTATAATTTTACAGAGTGTTATGCCTACTAGAGTAGCCAGATAGGGGTGACAGAGAGTTCGAGAGATATTGACAGGTTTTATTGGGCCTGACTTGCATCATTCATCATCATGATCCATTCTGCACAACTTGGCTTTGGTTCCATTGCATTCCGATGATTCCCATAATTTTGAGTTATTATGGGTTATATCTTAATTAAATTCACTAAAAAGGTTATAATGGGCATATTACTTGGAGAAACCTCTTAGTGTAATAGCTCATCGGAATTGGGAAGAAGAGCACTACATGATAAGATGATGAGAAGTGACTTTCAGTGGTCGGAGAAACCATAAGGATGGATAAATCACTTTTTAGAGGTAAAATGGTTAATTAATTAATTAATTAAGTGATTTAATCAAGGAATAATAAAATAAAGTAAAAGTCACTTGGAGGGAAAAGGTCAACAACGAATTAATGTTTCAGTAGTGAATTAGGGTTTAGAAAATCTATAAGGGAAGGGTTAGCAACCTAATTCATCATTATGCAGATTATGACTTGTCATTGAGGAGAAGAGATGCATATCAGGAGAGATAGTTCAGTGTATTCCAGGAGGAAGACACCAGTTGGTTGATTTCGGTGTTGAAAGACACACCCTAGTCACCGGGAAGATCATCCAGGTCTTCAATCATTCTTCATTAATTCCGTAGTGCTCCCATATTCTGGGTATTATCTTTTAGTTGCTTATTTGTATTCTAGCTAAGATCCTTTTGTCTTTTGATCTAGCCGAGTGTTGTTATTTTATTCAGCCGCAGTTGCTTATTTGTATTCCAGCTAAGATCCTTTGTCTATTGATCTAGTCAAGTATTGTCAGTTTATTCAGCCACATTCGACCATTTTGTAATCCACAGAGATATCATAATACAAACTTTGCAGTCCTTTGTCGCGTTTATTATTTGTATGATCATTTATATGATGTAAACCTTTGATCCTACACACACATTAGTAGTGCTTCCTAGACTAGCTAAGTCAGGAACATTACATTCTATTTCTACTTGAAAAGATGTTTTGCTTTGTATATCATATGGGTTTGACAAAGAGGATGCCAAGGCCAATGAATCTTCCTTCTGATTCTTGTCCCTTGGAATGAAGGAAATGTTGAAAGAAATAAAAGATTCCATCAATTTGTTAACTCTTTTGAAATATAACTTGAGTCTTTACTTCTTGATTTTATAATTCCGGGTGACCTGATTAATCACCAACTCAAAGTCACCAGTCACAATTAGATGTTCTATCTTCATTTCTTGTGCAAGAATCATCCCCTGAATCAAAGCTTCATATTCTACCTCATTATTGGTACATGCAAATTCAATTCTGACTGCATGTGGATGCATAATCTTTTCTGGACTTATAAGGACAATTCCAACTCTAGTCCGAGAGCTTGAACAAGCACCATCGAATGACATCATCCAATAACCTTCAAACATATACTCTTGATTCTCCATGCCTTTCACTTTCTTTAGGATTTCACTATGTTTCATGTCTAGGATAGCATAATTTCCAATCCTTGTGTCTATATAATCTTCCATTAACTCATTATCTTTCTTTTTGAAAGAGAATGGTTTCCTAGGTTCACTGGGTACCTTAGTCATTGCTTCTTCTTTGCCTGGCAGCATCATGCAACTTCCATCGTTCATTATATATCCCCCAATCATGGATGACCAATCTCTTCCCATCACAAATCCATATGTCAGAGGAAGGTATACCACAATAATATTGAAAACTATAATAATATGGGGCGGGGGGGGAGCATCGTGATCCATGCATACAATTCCTTGATTTCTCCATAGGTTGACACTTTTCTAGAATCAATTGCATATATACTTTCACCAATATCGTAATATTGGTACAAACAATGCCCAATGCCTCCATGACCACCAATGGCATGATATTATTGGTTGTGCTAGTGTCAACTAAACAATTATGAAGTGCAACATCATGATTTTCAATTGAAATGTAAAAGGGAGGAATTTTACCTCTTAGATTGGCAGTTGACTAGTTCTGGTCTTGTTTTAGACTGGTAACAATAACTTTTGCTTTTTCATATGGATCATCCAACAATCTGAAGATGTTTTCCCTTTGTTGGGGAATCTTCACCACTTTTGTAAAAGGTAGAGTTATCTTTAATTTGATTAAGTCCTCTACAACATTGTATGTCATCTGACTGGAGTTTGACATTAGGTGCTTCTTATTTCCAACTTTATCCATCATTTTCTCACCAACTCTTTTCTCATTCATTTTCTTTTTATCTTTTTGGTTTTATTTTTCAGATTCATTCTTATTCTTGGATCTATTTACAAATCCTCTTTTTTGGGCAAAGTTTTCTTGCGAGTTAGGGTTGTTGTTGCCTTCTTCAAATATATACATGGACGTCTCGCATCCATCCATCTGCATAGTTTTAGAACTTTCATCAGGCGAATAATAGTTCTCTTTCTCAACCATTTTCTCATCATATACATCATCCAGAACAATTGCATTGGGAGTAGGCTACCTGGGAACCCTTGGTCTTTGCAGATTATCCGTTTTTTCAAACCTCACTTTGTTTTCTTGGGGAGGGTTCCTTCTTTTCTATGGGATCGACATTTTTGGATTTCCACATAATTATGCCCCATTTTTAGTCTGGTTATCTTGTTTTGCATTTTCTTGATAGTTCTATTCATTTGTGCAATTTAAATTCTTTGCTTAGTTTCTTGTGTCACCACAATGTCTACCTTTACATCTGGTATGGTTCCCTTGAAAAATCCTCCTCCAATTGTTTGGTTTTAAGCTAGTCGTGGCTTGAATTATTCATTCTTTCTTGAACTGGAGGCTCCTTGATTATCAATACTTAATCCTACCAACTGCATTTGTACTTTTCCCAATATAATGTCAGGGTTGACACACGTTTCAATCACAATTTCTTCCATCTCAGTGGCTTTAGTCATTTCCTCCTCCAATGTATCCATTTGGGATGTTCTGATAGCGTATTTCACATTTAGGTTCATTGCATTCTTATAACAATTGAGTACAACTGGGTCATTCGGTCTTTTATCTTCTGGAATCTTACTCAAGGTTTTATTGAACTTGAGAATAAAATCTTGTATTCTTTCATTCTTCCTCAAACCAATTTGGGTGAAATCAGTGAGAAGGGTATGATAAGAAATTGGAGGGACGAACATAGTCAGGAACATGGATTTGAGGTCATTAAATGAGTGAATTAATCTACTGGGTAATGTCGTATACCATTCATACGCTCTTCTTGATAAGGTTTCTAGAAATAACCTTACCATGACACCGTCATAATAAACATGGTGAAAATCACAAACGTCAAGAAATAAGTGAAGGTGCTTCTTTGCATCGATTGCTCTGTCTACAGAAAATTCCTTCAAGGTACCCTTAGGGAGAATAGGGATATCATGTTGCTCGCCTAGAATATTCAAAGGGGAATCTATTATTCTTATTCTATTTTCAAACCTTATGTTTTATTGATTTCTTGCAACATCTCTTCCACCTCCTTGTCTCTCCTCATGCGACTCTTCTCACGGTTGTTCATTTCTTTCTGCCATATCCAGAGAGATTCTAGGGATATTATTTTCACTTCCCAGGATAAAGAGGTGCTTTCTTTTACTTCTGGTAATGGGTCCTTTGTATTCATTTATCTTCAATCTTGACCTTTTTCTTATGCTGCTCTAACTAGTATTTAGTTTCTTTGGTCTTGTCTCTCTTCTCTCCTCTGTTTCTGGAGGATTTCTCTTTCTTCTTCTTGGACTAAGATCTGCTAGGACCTTTCTGACTCTTCTTGGGTCTCGTTTGTTTTTATTACCAGATTGTATAGCTAATGTAAGATGCTTCGTTGATTGTTCAATCCAATTTCCAAGTGGGGTTGATCAACCTAGGGCAAGGTCATATATTTAAAAAAAAATGCTAGACTAGGTTCTAATTTTAGTTCATTCCCCAATATGGTCGCCAAAAATGTTGACGCTTGAATATGTTAGGACCGAAACAACAACCTCACGAGGATGTAAATCCCCCTGCGTTTTTATAGAGGTGGTACTCCTCTTTACTTTGATATTTTCTTGGGATTCTAGATACTCAAGATATGGGACTTTGCAGAAGTTCGTCGTGGTAATCAAAGAAATATAAAGATAGAAATAAAAATAAAAGGAAAATATTTTGTTTTCTATTTTTTGAGAAAGTTCCTAAGAAAAGATAGGAACCACGAACTTTCACATATTTAAAGCAAATAAAAAAAAATTCCTCACATCCATCATAGTTTAAACTAAAGATTTATGATCACATAAAAATAAAAAGAACATGATCTGCATGCATACGAGAACTTTAATAGAGTGGACACATGGGAAACTTAAATAAAGATAATGATAGATCAATCTCAAATACTTTATACTCAAAACTCAGAGTTACAAAGAATAGTCGAAACTGATCCCAAAATAGCTCTCTTGAAATTTATAAAAAATATATATAGTCTGTTACATATTCTTTGAAATTTAAAATGCGTCTGTCTTAAAGACTGGGATTGGGGTTCCCGCGGACCATAAAGAAAATATACACAATAATTAAGCTTGTAGAAGGAGGATAATGGGTGGTTAAAGAATAGTAAGACCTAGAAAGAAGAAAAGAGAAGTTATCAGAATTTGCTTAAACCTTTCTAGTCAAAGAAACAAAGTAATTGGATGAAGGAATATTTGATAAAGAAAGAAATATGTGATCAACATAAACTTACCATGATGGTCTCTCTTGTATTTACTTGCTTGCCGGTGTCCTTTTATTGTCTTCATTAACGGTTATAGGAACCATCTCAACTGTTTCTTTCCCCTCGTTGGTCAATTTGTCGATCTCTTTCTTGAACCACTCCTCAATATAATTTTTCATTGGTGCCATGTTGATCTCATGCCGGATTTTGATGTTGAACAACTCACCCTCCATGTCTCGTAAATCAAGGGAAATATCGTGTAATGTTTCTTTAATATCTTGATTCTTCACGAAGCAGTCCACTAGCCAATTATCTATGTTGTCTTCATTATATTCAAGTATACCATAAAACTTTTCAATTGATAACCCTTTAAAAATCTCAACTTGTTTATCAACTTGTTGCTTTGTTAGGAACAATGAGTTGATGATTAATTTGGGGTCATGTATTTCGTTAGTGATTCTAGATAGGTATACCTCCATGAGGATTTTTAATAGTTCTTCCCTCTTTGATATAGCTTGGCTGCATGCTTGAACGATATTATGCAAATTTTTAATCTTTTATTTCCAGCATGCGTTCAACTGTTATATCCGACTCGGGGAGCGCATATCCTCCTCTCTTCTCCTTAGTTCTGTCATGTTGGAAACTTTGTTTCCAAAAGGTAGTACAAAATCAAGGTTAAAAACTTCTTCATTCTTCAGGTCATCTCGCAAATACTCATGGAAGGCATTTGCCCTCTGTTTGCACCCAATTCGTCACTAGGTGAGCAAATTAAGAGTGCTTACATGCCCAGTTGGGCTCTGCTAGGCATGACAGCTGTGAAAGGAAAGGTTAGAAAGAAAAACAACAAAGCTATTAACAAGAATTAAACTAAAACTAATTAAAACTACAAGCATATAAAACAAATGGAAAATGAGTACAAATGGACCAATATCACCAATGTATAAATTGATCTATTGATGAAATCCAAAGGCAGAAAGAAGAAAGGGGACTTGGGTCCCTTCTTTCTCCAATGGAAGGCTCTTGAGGCCCTCACTTAATTGCTCTCCTTACAATGAAAAGATGAACATGTGGGTGAAATAACTCCAATCTTATTCACTCAAGAGAGGGGTGAATAGCTCTATGAAATGCAGCTTGTGATGTATATTGCCAAAGAATGAGTCCTTAGCAATCTCAGCAGCATAACAATACAAAGAATTCCTTGAGAAAATGGTGGTCATTCATGGCTTTTTATAGCCAAGCATTGGATCATTATGTAACCTCTTTAGAATGTGAAAAGGGGCTCTT
>ML778331.1:448988-461338 GCA_009831015.1 Picea engelmannii
CTTTAACTCCCTATGTGTGAGTTAATCTAGAAAAGCATGAAACTAGCCTAGATTGAACATGTGGGCATGTGTGGGCCTGTTACAAACTTTTAAACTCTCCTAGTTTTTTGATCTAAGAAAGTAAAATTGCAACAACTATCCTAATTTTGTGACATGTGGGCATGTATGGGCCCATTACAAATTTAGGATATGTTTGAAAAATGAAACTAAGAGGGGTCTCAAAAGAGCCTTTGTCCTCTCCTAAAAGTTTTGGAATTTTTTTTAAGGGAGATGAGATCGTTTTCGCAATCCTTTTCTGGTTCTCAAGATCACTTGATGGCGCAAGAGAAGAGAATACTCACGATTGTTACTTGCAATTTCTGGTCCCAAATGTGAGTTTAGATGTGATTAGAATTGATGTTAAACTTAGATTTATAAACCAAATCAAGCCATCCATGTGGCAAAAAGAAAATAAGGGAAAATGATTTGTATCCACCTAAGTGCCTATGTTTGTTTGATTATCCCCTTTATAAGTTGAGGGGTCTAAGTGGTACAATATTTAGAACATGCATGCCATCATTATTAAGAAGGAAAATGATTTTTTCCCCACATCCAAGAGCTTACAATGCAAATTTTAGTTCAAATGCGCGGCCTCCTGTGTGGACAGAGGCGCATATGGCGCCTGCGCACTGACAGAACTAAAAAACAAAGCGCATGCGCGCCCGACGCGTGCCTGTGGGATGGAATACCTGCGCGCCTGTGTCAAAAGTCCAAGAAGAAAAATCCGGATGGATTTCTTTCTAATTTCTTGTGAATTGACTGGTAAGCAGGTCGGCAGAGGCCGGTTTGTGAACCTGCAAGTTAATGAAATCAAAAGGAAAGCAAAATGAACCCAAATGAGGGAGGAATTTATACCTTCTCCCCAGTATGGTCGCCAATCTGTTTGCACCCAATTCGTCACTAGGTGAACAAATTAAGAGTGCTTACATGCCCAGTTGGGCTCTGCTAGGCATGACAGCTGTGAAAGGAAAGGTTAGAAAGAAAAACAACAAAGCTATTAACAAGAATTAAACTAAAACTAATTAAAACTACAAGCATATAAAACAAATGGAAAATGAGTACAAATGGACCAATATCACCAATGTATAAACTGATCTATTGATGAAATCCAAAGGCAGAAAGAAGAAAGGGGACTTGGGCCCCTTCTTTCTCCAATGGAAGGATCTTGAGGCCCTCACTTGATTGCTCTCCTTACAATGAAAAGATGAACGTGTGGGTGAAATAACTCCAATCTTATTCACTCAAGAGAGGGGTAAATAGCTCTATGAAATGCAGCTTGTGATGTGTATTGCCAAAGAATGAGTCCTTAGCAATCTCAACAGCATAACAATACAAATAATTCCTTGAGAAAATGGTGGTCATTCATGGCTTTTTATAGCCAAGCATTGGATCATTATGTAACCTCTTTAGAATGTGAAAAGGGGCTCTTTAGGGCACAATTAGGTCTTTGACCAGCCCACCATGAGGATTGAGCTCAGATTTGGTGTCAAATCGACTTGGGAGCTGATCCATTAGTGGTTGGGAGGCCGACCAATTTCAATAAATGCGCCGTTTAGTAGGCGCGCGGGTTTTTCGCCCGACAACCGCGCCTTGTGCACATATGCACGCTTTGTACGTTTTTGTTACACACATACGCGCGCGCACCCAGATGATGTAAAGCGCCTTTCAAATTTTTGGTCATTTGTATAGTTTTTTAACCCTTTTGCAATGCTGTGGAATTAATCATGTGCCATGAATGACTCCAGTCCTGTTTTGATGATGCGGAGTTCTTGTCGCCATGTGCGGACGAAATTTCAGTGATAACACCCTCAGCCAAAACAAACAATGTTTTTCAAAATTTCCCATGCCTCTATGATCAATGCCATTCTTTTCTTAATGTTTCTTTCTACATAGCTTCTGGCTGATGTAAGTAGGCTTGAAGATCCTTTCAATTTAGCAACAGGTGTGGTGGGTCTGACAATTTTCAAAGGACTGGAAAGAAGTGGAAGAGGAATTAAGGTGTCTTCTAGTTCCTTGATCCTTTCTTTCAACTTCGTGTTTTCCGCTTCAATACCACCATTGGAGTCATCCAGAGTATCCCTGGTTTCTCTGTGAAGTTTAGAAATCTGGGAAGGCCGCATATCTCTTAGGTCAACCTCTGAATGAGATTTTCCTTTCTTATTCTTCATATCAACTTTTTCAATAATCAATTTCTTTGATTCCCTGTCAAAGACAACACTCTGAAAATAAAATGACTTTTCTTCATTGAATGTCTCATTCTCAATGATTTCCAATGATAAATTTTGATGGGTCGTATTTCCCGACTGATCAATGATGGGAAACATTTTCTCGATATCCACCTCGAGATCCATGTATTCGAGGGATAAGTTTTTTATGTCACTTTCTATGCGGTGGTCTTCTTCCTCTTGCACAACATTTTTCCTCTTTTTTTTGAGAGAAATCTTGTGCGAGCTCTCATTTTTTCCCGGAGGGGGATTATTTTCTCCTTTACCATCTGAACTACTGTTGGTAACTTTTATAGTTGGGTGGGTCGTTGTAGAATTGCCTCGAGATGTGGTAGTTTTAGGAGTAACAGTTAGGGACTGGGCACTCTTATCGTTGGGACCCTTTCCTTTCTGCTTGTAAAAATCATTAGTACTAAGTATTGTTTCCAAGTCACCAACATTCTGAGCAGGAGCGCCTAAGTTTTTATCTTCTTCTTTACTCAGAACAATATGAAGAAATGAATTGATGAATCATACTGCCAGCATATGTTCCATGAAAATTCAGTTAGGGTCAAACACCTTTATCTTTTCATCATATTTCAGATTCACATTGTGGAAGTTGTTCACAAACTCATCGATTTTGTTTATATTCTTGAATATAAAGTCTCCAATTTTCCAAGGCAAGGGTATGAATTGTTTTTTCCATATCTCATGGAAAAAGTGCATCCATAAATTATATTGCCTTGCTACTTTCGTGATAAACATTTTATCAGATACATGACATGGAAGAAAAGAGGGATTTTCCTTCGAGCCAAAAATCATGATAACATTATGATTTTCCATCTTCTCTAACGTCCCCTTTTTATCCAAGAATTTATTTTCCTAGTCGGATATTCTGGGGGTATCTTTACCAAACAATGGTCCTTTGAAAATTGAAACGAAATCATTGTAAACTTCATAAAAATGAAAATAAGCCTTGTGTCTCCACAATGTTTGGTACCAGAGAGTAACTGGATCAAGTTCACAGTTCACCCTCTTACAGATAGGAAAATTTGGAAATTGACAGCAATATGTTATCGCAAACACCAAATAAGAAGCCATGAATAATTTCTTGTCTTTTTTGTACTATGACAACTGGGAGGAGATTTCAATGGAAATTAGTTTTCCCCAATCGAAAATAGCTTGCTCTTTAACTGTAAAATATAAAATATAAAGAATCATTTGGGAAATGGTGGCGATGATTTCTTAGCCTGTCAGCTTGGTAAACAAACAAACAATTTCCAGAAAGGGGTTTTTTAATGAGTTGACCCGGATCGTGGTAATTTCTTCTAGGACAGTCATGATATTCTCCAAGAACTCGGGAAAAAGGTCCAGGATGTTGTCATTCCTTTTCATGAAATACTTTTAATAATCCTGTCCTTTGAAGGTAAGTGTTGGCTCAGGTAGCTTCAACATCTTACGAAATATTTACGGTGAAAGAGAGATGGGGGAATGATCCTGGAGTTGTATGATTCGCTGACTCGGTACATATTTATCAACGCACCATGCAACCGGTTCCTTGCAGTAAAAAAACTCAGGGACACACTCTGTGCGAGGAATTTCGGATGTCCATATCACTTTTTTTTTAGCAGAGGGAGATGAATTGTAAGAATACGCTCTGGACCACTGGAAGTTCTGGTATTCACACCCAAAAATATTCAAAGTATCATCATAGAACTGTTGTCGAGTTACTGCTTCCATAAGTTGAAGAGAGTGTTCCTTAAACTAGATAATAATTTGTAATGAATCATATCGGGGAGATAACGATAATATAACCCTTGAAAAATCACATTTTAATGCAATATAATGGAAAATATTCTCAAGCACTTCACTTATTAATGACAATCATTACGGAATCTACATGATCAGTTATTAGCATTAGACCATAAGTAATGTGTATTGGGAAAAGTATGAAGATGGTGGGGATAGATGAGATAAATTAGGATTTGGGAACTTTTGTGAACCCGCCAACCCGTGATTACGAATGATCAGAAATAGGCTAAGTGTTGCACTATGGTCGGTCAGACTCAATACAGGAGAAATAAGATAATTAGAACCTTGGCACCTGCGACAAGTCTAACATTCATAATGTAGATCACGAATCTTTGGGTGCAAAATGGATATCCCAGAACTTGGAATATGAAATATTGAACGTGCGATCCCGCGGTTACAAAAAATGGTTAAGTACATAATAACATGACGGTCGATCAAACTCGTGATATTGGAATATGGATGGAGGTGAGGATCTGTGAGCCCGTGAACCCGCTATTTTTTAGAAACAAATAAGTATAGTAACTAGAAAGGGAAAAGAGAAGGGAGAAAAGAAAAGGGGAATGAGGGTAGGTATAGAAGAGGGGAAGAAATGGAAAAATAAGTTGGGAAAATAGAAAAGGGGAGGGAAATTTCAGAAGCGGGAATTGATCTCAACACCTTTCCAAGCCAAGCTAATAAATGATATTAACTAAGTTCAAACAAGTCAATGGGAAGTCCCAAACACCACAAATCAATAAGGAAATTATAGTTGTTATAAAACTTGTGATTAAGATGTTTAATTTCAGCAATATGACAAGTTACAACATGACAATTAATATAACAACCCTTAAAAAAATTAATCATGCAATGAAAGGGGGGTGAAAATGCAAGCCTAAAGTAGGATTTAAATAACAAATTCTTTCTAAAATGGAAGATGGCACATAACATCCCTACAATATTCAAGACATCAAGACCTAAAGGGCTGAAAATTATGATAGGAATGTAATGAAAGGTGTCAAGGTGTATTCTAAGGGTTAAAGATGAGAATTAAACCCTAAATGTCAAGCTTACAAGGATGGAAATAAAGGGTAAGTCCTAATCTAACCAAAAAATTGAGGGCTTCAAGACAAGGTTAATTCAAGAAGAATACAAGATAACATGCAATATCACCGACTTAGAAAGAGAACTTATCAGGTAAATCAATGACCTAGACCTACATCTTGCTTTACCTTTCCTTTCCAATCCATGCCTTGAGTTTCCATGCTATGTCTTGCCTTATGTTCACTTGCCATGCCATGTTGTGTCATTCCTTGTCTTTCATTGCCATGCCATGCCATGCTTTGCCTTTCCTTTCCATGCCATACCATGCCTTTCCTTTCCATGCCATGCCTTTCCATGCCATGCCTTTCCTTGCCTTACCATGGCATTCCATTCCTTGCCTTTCCATAGCATGCCATGTCTTGCCTTTTATTTCCAATCCATGTCTTTCCATACCTTGCCATGCCATGCCTTACCTTGTCATGCATTGCCATGTCTTTCCTTTCCATGCCATGCCATGCCTTACCTTGTCATGCCTTGCCATGTCTTTCCTTTCCATGCCATGACTTGCCTTCCCTTAACTTTCCATTCCATTCCATGCCATTCCTTACATTTCCATGCCATGCCATGCCATTCCTTGCCTTTCCTTGCCTTGTCATGCCTTGCCTTGTCAAACCATGCCTTGCCTTGTCATTCATTGCATTGTCATGCCAAGACTTGTCATTCCATGCCTTGCCTTGCCTTCACTTTCCATGTCATGTCATGCCTTACCTTAACTTGCCTTGCCAATCCATTCCTTGTCCTTCCATACCATGTCCCTAAATGGCTTGAGGAGGCAAGTTGCAACTCGCAATAAAACCCAAGATGACACTCAGATGGATGAACCGTCAATTGCATTAGATCTGGAGCACTGGTTTTCAACTAGTGGGGTTCATCCGTTGTCATTATGTTGAGTGGAAAACCATTTTTTGGACGATCTCTGACACTATGGTTTTTCTTAATGAGGCATAGCGTAATTTTTGAACGAGAGGTCAATTTTTAAGAACACTATGCTGGGAAATTGTGGGTAGTGTAGTCATGTGGGCCTTGGAAAAATAGACATGCGGGAGATTACGAAACTTCGTTATGCTGCTCGGTTTGGATTTTATGCCCTTGGACCAAAGTGTCAAATTGTCCCTGAAAGGCTTGAGGAGGCGAGTTGCAACTCGCGATAAAACTAAAATCGAGACTCGGATGGATGAACCGTTGGTTGCATTGGATCCGGGGCACCGGGTTTCAACTAGTGGGGCCTATCCGTTACTATTCCATTGACCGGAAAGCCGTTTGTTGGAGTATCTCAGGCACTATGGTTTTGTTTAATGAGGCATAGTGCAATTTATGAACGAGAGGTCGATTTTCAAGAATAATGTGTTAGGAAATTGTGGGTAGTATAGTCACGTGGGCCTTGGAAAAACAAATGTGTGGGAGCTTACATAACTCTGTTATGCTGCTCGATTTGGATTTTATGCCCCTAGACCAAAGTGTCGACATGTACCTGAATGGATTGAGGAGGTGAGTTGCAACTTGCGATAAAACTCCAACCATGACTCAAATGGATGAACCATCAATTGCATTGGATTTAGGGCACTGAGTTTCAGCTAGTGGGGCTCATCCATTGTCATTCCTTTGACCGGAAAACCATTTGTTGGAGGATTTCTGGCACTACAGTTTTTCTCAATGAGACATAGTGCAATTTCTGAATGAGAGGTCAATTTTCAAGAATAATGTGTTAGGAAATTGTGGGTAGTGTAGTCATGTGGGCCTTAGCAAACAGATGTGCAAGAGCTTATAGAACTCTGTTATGCTTCTCGGTTTGGATTTTATGCCCCTGGACCAAAGTGTCGACATGTCCCTAAATGGCTTGAGGAGGCAAGTTTCAACTCATGATAAAACTCAAACCGAGACTCGGATGGAAAAACCATTGGTTGCATTGGATCCATGGCACCGGGTTTTAGCTAGTGGGGCCCATCCAATGTCATTTTGTTTCCAGGACAACCATTTGTTGGAGGATCTCTGGCACTAAGGTTTTTCTCAGTACTTATTACATATGTTTGTCAATTTAACACCTTGTTAGGCTAGGCATGGCATGGCACGTGAAGGCAAGGAAAGGCATCGCATGGAACGGAAAGGCAAGGCAAGGCGTGGCTTGGAAAGGCAAGGCAAGGCATGGCATGGTAAGGCAAGGCAAGGAATGACATGGAAAGGCAAGGCAAGGCATGGCATGGCATGGCAAGTGAAGGAAAGGCAAGGCATGGCAAGGTAAGGCATTCCATGGCATGGAAAGGAAAGGCAAGGAATGGAAAGGTAAGGGAAGTGAAGGCAAGGCATGACAAGGTAAGGCGATGCAAGGCATGGAAAGGTAAGGCGATGCAAGGCATGGCATGGCATGGCAAGGAATGGCATGGCATGACATGAAAATGCAAGGCATGGCATGGGATGGAAAGGCAAGACAAGGCATGGAATGGCATGGCAAGGCATGACATGGCATGGTAAGGTAAGGTAAAGAAAGGCATGGCATGTCATGGCATGTGAAGGAAAGGAAAGACATGAAATGGAAAGGCAAGGCATGGCATGGTGAGGCAAGGAAATGCATGGCATGGCATGACATTGAAAGGCATGGCATAGCATGGAAAGGCATGGAAATGCAAGGCATGACACGGAAATGCAAGGAAAGACATGGAATGGCATGACATGGAATGGAAAGGAAATGCATGGCATGGTGTGGCATGGCAAGTGAAGGCAAGGAAAGGCATAACATGGAAAGGCAAGAAAAGTGAAGGAAAAGTAAGACAAGTGAAGGCAAGGCATGGAAAGGCAATGCGAGTGAATGCAAGACAATGAAATGCAAGTGAATGCAAGACAAGCCAAGCCAAGACAAGGCAAGGAAAGGCATGGCATGGAAAGGTAAGAAAAAGCAAGACATGGCATGGCATGACAAGGCATGGCATGGCATGGCAAGACATGGAATGACATGTCATGGCAAGGAAAGGCAAGGCATGGCATAACATGAAAATGCATGCCAATGGGATGAAATGACATGGAATGAAAATGCATGTCAATGGCATGGCATGACATGGCTTGGAAAGGCATGGAAATGGTATGTCAATGGCATGGAAATGCATGGCAATGACATAGCATGGAAATGGCATGCCATGACATGGCTTGGCAAGGCATGACAATGGCATGGCATGGAAATGCATGGCAATGACATGGCATGAACAAGTTTGTGGGATTGGCAATGGCATGGAATGAACATGTTTCTATTGTGTGTGATGAAATGTAACATCAAAACCTTTATTTGTAGGTGGAAAATGATACCCATTCTAATATCTAGTTTCCATGTGAACTCTCTCATTGTATTGATCAAAATCAATAAGTTTAGTGGACATCATGGAAGAATGAATTAATGTTAGTAATAATTGATGGGTTTAACAAAATTTACATATACCCATGGCATGACATGGAAAGGAAGGCATGGTATGGCATAGCATGTGAAGGCAAGGAAAGACAAGGCATGACATGACATGGAAAGGCAAGACAAGGCATGACATGACATGGCAAGACAAGGCATGGCATGGCATGGCAAGGAGAGGCATGGCATGGCATGTGAAGGGAAGGAAATGCATGGCATGGCATGTCAAGGCAAGGCAAGGCAAGGCAAGGCAAGAAAATGAAAGGCATGGTAAGGCAAGGCAAGGCAAGGAAATGAAAGGCATGGTAAGGCAAGGCAAGGCAAGACATGGCATGGCAAGAAAAGTGAAGGAAATGAATGATATGGAAAATGAAGGCAAGGAAAGTCATGCCATGGAAAGACAAGGCATGGCATGGAATGACAAGGCAAAGTATGGAAAGGAAAGATATGGAATGACATGGCATGGCAAAGCATGGAAAGGAAAACATTTTGATAATTCACAAATATGATATATTTGTTCGATTATTCATTTTACATGCATTGTTTGTAGCTTAAAGTTTGTACCAACAACTTATATGACTTGACCTGGTTTATAATATTGTTATGTTTGTTTTTAATTTGGATATATCAAAATATAATAAAATTAGTTTAATTTAATTTAAAAAAATATATATTTATCAACCTTTTTCCAATTTCACTAATAATAATGCAAGTTATTATATATCTATATATGTTCATATCCATTCCATTTTTTTTTTTGTTTGTTAATTTGTGCGGGACGAAACCATGGTTGGATGTTTTTTCCCGAACCGGTGACTTTAACAACACAGAATGGCTTAACAACACAGAATGGCTTAACAACACACTCTGTCACCGACTGTCCTACACCTCGGGGACATATCCATTCCATATTTTTAAAACATAGACACATTTTTTAATTCTTTTCAAAGAGTATTAAGAGAATGTGAGATATTTTTCTTCCTTTATCTAACCTAGCACTTTGAGGTGTACTCTTGAATGGGAGAAATATTTTTTTCCTCATTGTGGAACCTACTAAAATCAAAGTTCTTTTATTTTGAATTTTTTTTTTGTGGGTTTAAACCACTATTAAATTAAATAAATAAATTTAAGCAACCACAGAACTTTAAAGTTTTCACTTATCTTTTCTGCTCCATGCTTACAAAATCCAGGTTGAAGATGAATATCTGAATTTCCTATTAACGTTTATGAATCTTTAATTCAGGATGAAGATGAATATTTGAATTGCATTTCATATGAACGTTTATGAATCTTTAAATTTATGGGGTTGTAATGTCAAAACATCGTGGAATCCTTTCTCTCAAGCCAAAGGACGGGCGAGTTTTATTTTACAATCCAATAACAAACCATGGGAAGAATTTAGCTCCAATCGTGCCACAAACAGCGGGGTCATGAATTCATTCAACTCAAATTGAAACCTCACCAATCACACAAGATGCACCTTTCAGCATTTACGCCAATCACACAAGATGCACTTCTTGCTTTTTTGACATTAATATTCCTTCTCTCTTCTATATAATCCCAACATCAATCCAATCCTTCCACCAATCTCAGAAACAAAGAAGCATTCACTCACTGTACGCTTCTCGTAGAATAATTAATACTTCTGTAATTTCTCTGTTGAAGAAGATGAAGAGCACTCCCACTATTCTGCTTCTCACAGCAACGATTTCCATGATCATAATGCTGTTTGCAGGAGCTCCCTGCATTGAAGCTGCAGGCCGAAACGGCCCCACTTCAGGTAAATATTTCATGTTCAGTGCGTTAAACGTTTATTTCCATGCAGACAATGCAATATTATGATTATTTTTAATTCGGCTACTGATAATTATATTAACATACCAGGAGGCGAGATTGGCAATAATATTCAAGCTGCCCACGCTGGTCAGGAGGACGTAACAAACCAAGGAATTGGTGGACTGGTGTTCTCTGTACCGTGCGCAGTCACTCAGTGGATTCCATATCCGTGCTCAAGGCCCCGTGTTGCAGATCCACAGATAACCGACTTCTGCCAATGCACAGTACAGTAGTGTAATTCTCGTTGGAGCTGGAATCGTCTTAAATTTATACTGTTACTGCTATGCGCGTGTGCGCTATGGATCTTAAAATACATATGGTTAGCAAATAAGGAAGCTTACAGTGCTCCAATGAGACACAAGTATGTCTCTATTTTCATTAAATAAATGAGATTCCAAGTCTATAAATTTGTGTTCTTTAAATTTTAGTTCTGAATGTGATGAATGGAGTTCGAAAATTTATTTTAGTTTTGAATGTTGTGATTGGAATTTTAGTAAAATGGCAATTGTTTTTTTGGAGAGATCAATTATCTCATAAACAATGGATTTCATATATCAATTATCAATTTAGTGTCTGCTTTGATAGCTTTGATAATGTTAGATTATTATTATTAATAAAAACATAAAATGAAATAATGTAATTAATTTGTTAATTCATATAAATTTTAATTTATTTATTTATAATAATTTATATTAAAATAAATATACTTTCTAAACTTTATATTATAATAAAAATCATTTCAAAATCATTTCCTCCCGTATTATATTTTCCCACATTTCATTTCTCTTGGAATTGGAGTTTGAAGGCTTTTGATGATGACAAGTCCTTCAATTTGAGGGGTTAACTAATTACCAAATTGAGTAATCTAAATTTTTTATATTTTAGTTTTTTTTTTTGGTAGATTTTGTTTGAAATTAAATTATAAATTGTTAAAATTGTAAATTTAAGTGATTGAATTTGTATAATTTAAGTACTTTAAATTTTTTTGAAGATATTAAATCTATTGAAAAATACCTAAATGTAAAATGTTTAGATAACTTTTAAACAAAAATATTGCCAAATGATCATTAAAAAATGAAATAAATTAAAATTAAAAAATAAAATGATCATTAAAAAATGAAATAAATTAAAATTAAAAAATAAAATGAATTGAAAGTAATGAAATTAACTTGGTTAAAAGCATACATTATATTCCCCACATCTACAATTGGAGTCTAAACTTTCGATGATGCTATGTCCCTTGAGTTCATGGTTTAAAAATGGTCATGGGAAATGAGGGGTATCATGAAAGTAGTGACACATCTACATCTACATTTGGAGTCTAAAGCTTTCGATGATGCTATGTCCCTTGAGTTCATGGTTGAAAAATGGTCATGGGAATGAGGGGGTATAATGAAAGTAGAGAAATCAAGGGTGTAGTTTAAGAATTGTTTTGTTATTTTAGTAGTTATATCTTTTAAAATTAAAATTGTAATTTAAAATTTAAATTGGAATTAAATTTATTATTTTTTAACATTGTTTTAATTGTATATTTATTGATTTGATTATATATGGATAAAAAAAATTAGACTATTTTATTTAGATTGATGTAATTTTGAAATTTTTTTAATTGTAAATTGTAATTTTAAATCAACTTCTATATTTTTAATTTATTCAAATATTTAAATTTGTCATAATAACTATGATAATTAATTCTAGATCAATTCTCATATTTTTAATTTACTCAAATACTTAAATGTGTCATATAAATATGCTAATTAATTAGAAAAGTAATTTGTTAGTTTTAAATCATACAAGTAATTGATATAAGATGACCATTAATTCATTATGCACTTATAACTTATAATCATGACATGTCAATATGGTATAGGAATATATTATGACCCGTTTTTTAACATTGTTCTAATAGTTTTTTGGATTGTAAAATAATTAAATAGTGTAATTCACTTGGGTTATGAATGATTGTTTTAGTTGTATTCTTTTGATGAGAG
>ML778331.1:461461-482720 GCA_009831015.1 Picea engelmannii
GAGTTTTTCAAAAATATTGTGAAAGAATTCACAGAGATAAGTCTTACAGTGTAGAGATAAGTCTTACAGTGTCAAAAAAACATCCCGTGAAGCATACTCAAAATCAATTTGTAGCATAACAATATTTACAAGGAGACGATCAAAATATCATTTTATTGCCACATAATAACTATGAATACTACTATAGATCTTGTAGAATATGTCTAGGATCAAAATGCTAAAACAATATGTATAGAAACTAAGTATATGGAGGATTGTGTTCTTCCTATGCCCCTTTTGGAGAGTCTGGAGGTGGATTCAAATCAGGTACCTAACGGGGGGGGGGGACTCTGGAGAAGAAGTGGCATCAGAGATGGATGAGATTGAGATGGACAGAGCTGGAGATAATGGGCAAGATCCCAAATGCTCAACTTTAGAGTGAATGGCCTCTACTTCGTCACACAACTGTTGTTTCCCTTGTCTCTGCTTGATGAGAAACTCCATCATAGTCTCCAATTGTGATGCGATATTGTTAAGCATGAGATGCAATGCATTCATTGAGTCCACCAGAGCCTCCTTCTCTTCTTACTAAATCTCTCATCGCCAATGTGCCACCCCTAAACAATGATTCTCCATAAGTCCAATCCCACTTACTTCACTAGTTACTATCTCAGAAAACTCAACCCAAGAATTGACTGGGAAAAAATGAGAATCAAGTAATTCAAGCAATCTCCCAAAATCCAAAAGATTATACTCCAAATTCATACTTCCTGCCAACATCTTCTTTTCATTTAAACTGCTTCGAATACATACTAAGGACTGCCACCTTTGAGAATGTTGATTTTCCAACTTCCATTCTGCCTAGTGAACCTCTATTCTGATCATGTGATGACACATGATCTAGGCATAATCTTCATTTTCAAAACTGGATGATGTATTCCTAAATTGTGGTGACGCCAAATGGGTGAGGGAAAGTACAAAATCCATGCAAGAAGGAGCAGGATAAGACATAAAATGAGACCAGGAGAAGAAAAAGCACATGTGAGAGTTAAATATGTAGATCAAATAAAAAATGGGTCGATTGTATGGGTGGAAGGACTACACGCCCACATCCTTGATCACAACGTGCTCGAATCTGAAGAACCATGCGTCATGAACACACAAATGACTGAGTTGGAGGCTGATAATGTTGAGATGTGACTTAGGGATAGAGGCATAGTAGTAGTAGGGCCCCGACGAGGACCCATATTGAGACTTAAGAAACAATGCATGGGCTAGGTTTAGGGGATGAAATGGTGGGAAGCCTGGCCATTAATTCTAAGTGTGCTTGGAGGATCTTGGATGGCCAAATTGGCTTGGAAATCAGCCTCAAAATTATTGCTTTGAAGGATAAGATAAATATTTAGAGAACTGAAGGCTTCAATTTCTTTGAAAGTTATTAGGAGGACATTTTTTAGCATCATATTCGAAGGGAGGGATATTTTCCGAACCTGGTTTATGATGACCTTTGAGTCCCCTAAGATGGAAATAGTTTCAATTCCTTGATTCTAAATCAGACTTGATCCTTTAAAAAGAGCATATCCCTCAGCTTGGTTGTTTGTTGCTAATACTAAACTCCAAGTAAAGGATAGTCTGATTTGTCCTCCCAAGAAGAATATAACCCCACCCACTCATGCCACCCCTTTTAAATTTTATATATTTATAAAAATATATATTAAAGTTTATTATGAGTATTTATGAAGGATAAATAATGATAGTGTATATACATGTTACTATATTGAATGCAAAAATAAAATTCATCTTGATGTTTATACAAATTTAATATTTGGTGTTTTTAAGTGTAAAAAATGTCATTTTAAAAGATTGTAACTTTTGTGTTGGTAAACTATGTTTTGACTCTCAAAATATAATACCCAAAATCCTTGTTATGAAATTCCACGATCATTGCACAATTGTGTGGTGTTTTTTTTTTGGTATTTTTGGTTTGTGTATAATAAAAATATTTCAAGAAGATTTCTTAAACGTACTATGCTTTCATGTAGATTTCTATATAATCACATATATTCCAAATTCTCTAGATTGACAAGTAACGTGCCAAGCACATGTAGTAATTTTGACAAGATATTTACACTATCTATATTTTTTTACTATTGTACACTCATACATAAGATAAAATGATTTCCACCCGGAAGTTTACAATATTTTGTTACTATTGTACATCCATATATAAGATAAAAGGATTTCCACCCCCAATTTTACAAGTGATGCACTAGAATCATTTATGTTACCTACCTACATATAACATATGATATATGTATTATATAACATGGGCTAGACACTTGCTATTGACATTGCAAATAAGATAGTGCTCATAATATACCTTGTAATTGCATTAACTATATAGAACTTTGACCCCAGTTTAAGTTTGAGATAATCATAAAAAATAAAAAATAAAGAAAAAAGAATAAAGAAGAGGCCATATCATTTACAATTCAAGATAAGCTAGGGGATGTATTATGTTGAACACAATTGAAGTATAATGATCTATATGTACTATGCTAATACAATAAAAATATAATTACTTAAGTGTTATTTTTTAAGCAATATTTTGTTATTAGTCCCTGCTGAAGGTGTAGAGGGACTATAGCGATCGATAATTCAATGATTTCATATTAGTTTGTCCTTTGACCACAATTATTTGCATAATATCTATTGTTGGAACTAGGGAACTAAAAACATTGATTTTTATATAATAAAAAATACCATATATGTCATGATCTGATTAGATAACAGATTGGAGGTCTTATTGTCGGCTTCACTATTCCCAATGTTTTATATGTTAGCATATCCAAAGTTTTGAAGATAGATAGTCATTTTTTTGTAATTTGACTTCATATTAGTTTTTCCTTTGAATAATTGTTTTTTTCATAGGCTCCACTGTTCGAACTATTGTTACTAGTTTTTTTTTATTGTTGTTATAAAATAATATAATAAATGTTTTTTTGTACGTAAGAGGCTTGCCACATTGCATTCTTTCTTAAGTGTTTACAGAGTAGTTTTGACAGAATTAAATGTTTACCTAACAGGCTTCACAACCTTAAATGTTTACTTAACAAGCCTGTCAGAATACATTTTCTTCCAGTTTTTTTTATATATGCAATGTTCTTTGCAGTCAATCTGGGTGATATTGTTCTTCAGCGGCATTGTTGGTTCACTGGTTCATGCTTGCTTCTTACATGTTCATTGATTTCTTATTTGTCTGTTGTTGTTGTTAGCTTCACTGGTTCAATATTGGGTGTCGTGATTAGCTTCGCTTGCTATCTACAATTTGCAGGTGGGAAATTTGACTATTGGGGATGCCTAAGTTGAAATCCTCTTGCAGAACATCTTTGTATGTGAGGAGAAAATATGATTCCCTTTTCCTATGTGTCATTGTGGTTGTGATGGAGGTAGGTTCTGTGTCGAACATTGGCCTTCTGTTGTTCCCTATTGATAGGTGGGTTTGGGTGTCATGATTATCTTTGCTTGCTATCTGCAGATGGGAAATTTGACTGTTGGGGATGCTTGAGTCAAAATCTTGTTGCAGAGCATCTTTGTATGTGAGGAGAAAATACGAATCCCTTTTTCTATGCATCATTGTGCCTGTGATGGAGGCAGGTTTTGTGTCGAACATTGGCGATCAGGAATGAGACGAAGACAACATTCCAGTCATGCTTCTTTGGTTGTAGTAATCACATACAAAGATGGAATGCACGAAGATTTTGATCACTCCCAGTATTGAAAAATACCAACCGTGAAAACCGCACCTTTCTTAATTACTTGCACAGTGGCATGCCTTTGGACGGTCCTGCCAGCTTTGAATTTTACCTGAAAGGTCTCACTACCTGAAATATTTGGTTAACAGATGTGTTACAATCTATTTTCCTCTGAATTTTTTGATACAATATTGTGTGTAGTGAATTTGGCCAATATTGTTCTTCGCTGGCATTCCTGGTCGGTTGGTTGGTGCTTTCTTCTTGGTTCGTTGGATGTTGCTTATTGTTGTTTGATTCAACTTTGCAGGATTCAGGTCTTGCGACTGTAGTTGGGCCTTTTGGTGCTTCTTAACTGGGTTTTTATTTGTTTCTTGCTCTTTTTTGCTTAAACTTTGCGATGTTGGGGTACTGTATCTGCAGTTGGATATGTTGTTACATGGTTTCACAGTTGGCTCCCCAGAAAATACTATTAAGATAAAATAATATGCAAAACTTTGCAGTGGATGTAAATTACATCTCTTATGGCTTGAACCAGAGTTTGTCAGGCTCAAACTATGTTTCATAGCTGATGATGTTTTCCCCATGGCTAATGTCTTTCTATGGATTCATAGTTATGAGAGTAAGTGTTTCTATGTGAGCGATAAATTTCTTCTCTCCCTTTCTTTTTCCTCTTGTAAACTTTCTCATTTTTTCCTTTTGTTCTTCCCCTGTATTATGTGTTTCTGGTTCTATACTTTGCCATGTTTCTATGGTCGTGGGTTCCCGAGGTGGCCAATTGATAAATCGTCATCTCCATCTATATCTTCACATCATGAGTCCGACTGGATGTCGTTCGTTTTCATATTTATCCAGTTTCTTCTAAACTTGCATGTTTTTCCCTTTTGTTCTTACCCTCTATTATGCATTTCTGGTTTTATACTTTGTCACGTTTCTGTGCTGGCGGGTTCCCGGTGTGGAGAAATGACAAATTGTCATCTCCATCTATGTCTTCACATCACGAGTCCGACCAACCGTCGTTCGTTTGCATACTTAGCCAATTTTATGAACGTGGGTTCGCGGATAGGTGTTATCGAACTCTGGTAACTCATGTCCGGGGTATACATCTTGCACCAAAAACATTTTTGCTCTACAATTTGACCCCAAACTCCTCGAACTCGCAACCCTGCCTCTACCTACGATGACTCCGTCTGTCCAACCTGCCTTTCCATACTTAGTCGAGTCTTCAAAGTTTTGCGAGTTCACACGTTCCCGAGTTCAGAAAAGATTAAAAGAAATTTTCGCTCCCCTCCATCCCCACCACCTTCCTCCCTTCCCAATGCACATTAATTATGCTTTTAAAAGTGACAACCAACCAAACAGGTTCAAAAATATTGGCTTTAATAAGAAGGAAGCTCGAGGACATCTCCCATTAAAATGCATAAACAAGCGAATATTATGGGATCTGATAAAAACATTTGCATGCATTTTGAACTTGCAAAAAGTGTTGGCTATTTTAGTTTTTTAAAGGCATCATCATAGTAACAGTGAAATATTTTACTACCATGCTTCCATCCACGAACGTGTCATCCACATAGGTCTTGACGTCATGTCCCTCTTAAATACTGTGCATATGTTACAAGTTGTCATATTTGATAATCTGCTTGGATATGAGAATGTTAATACGTGCTATAAGTGAGTATTCAACACACAAATTTGAAAATATTGGCATTAATAAGTGAAAATATCGAGGTCATTTTCCATTAAGACGAATTAAACCAAAATCTATGAAATATTAAATTGTCATCCTCCAACATTGATTTTAAATACTTATTCCCATTTCTCTCTATCATCAAAGAGTTGGGCTTTAAGGTGCCTTCGTTGTAATGTTCCTGGTCATGGACATGTAAGACAACTTAGAGATTCCATTAAGGCCCAATTGAAAGACAAGAGAATGATTTTAGGTGATGTCGGATTTGAGCGAAAAAAAAACTCTGTTAGCCAACAAAAACTCAGACGGGGAAAAAAAAAACAAGTATCTTCTGATTGGTGTTCTCCCTGTATTCGATGCTTTGGTTGGTTGAAAGGCCTACCTGGAGATTTGTTTGTTGATATTCTTTGTTTTCTTACTGGGAGTTGGAAGGTATTTTCAAGTCACCTGCAAAATGCTCCTTCCTTGAAGTATATAGTTTCTTCCAACAACATGGATTTGGCAAGTGTATCAAATCTTGCAGAGCACACAAGAATTTGTCTTCCATCAGATAATTCGCACTTACCGTGGCTTGCAAAATGGTCTTTAATATTCGAAAATGACACAAAATATTACTCCATTCGCAAATATACTAATAAGGAAATTATAAATTTGGATCGTCACGAGTATGAGAAACTGTATGGGTGGTTAAAATGACATTCTAAAATTACAGAAGTTTCTATTTCAAAGTTTGTTGAGCTACTTCTGGGTGTGGTAACAGACTTGACATAAATCCATATTCTTTGTCAAATTTTTTTCACTGTCCTGTGGATGTAGTTACAGACTCCACATACAATCAAATTTCTATTGCTACTGCACATTTTTATTTTACTATTCCTATGCATATGATTGCATCTGGGTCGATGGGTTTGCCCCTCTTTGCATGAATATTCCCTTCCTACTTGAAGGTGGGTATATAACCAGGGAACGACGCTCTCAAAACTTTCTAATCCTTGCATCAACATGTAACTGGAAAAAGTTAATGGGAAGGAATTCTGGATTATGGACTTTGCAACACTTTCTAGGGATTACTTTATACTACCACCTTCTGCAAGAAGTTTCACGTGTTCAGGTAATGATTTGGTTTCTGAAAATCACCTTTTACTACCACCTTCTTGTAATCATTTTATTTCATTCTTTAGAAGAGACCTTAATGTAGTGGTGCATTCTAGAGTTGTTTCCACCTAATGTCAATCTTCCTGTTGTTTCCCTTGCTTTGGATAAGGAAAATGCATTTCTTCTGTTGCAGCTGATGCAATATTTGAAAAAAAAAATGTTCGAACGATACAATTTCTTATTTTTTAAAATATAGAACAATGTATTTTTTGAACACACAGTTGTTCAAAAAGTTTTAGGCGTTGTTTGGGATTCACGTCCTTCAAGGATGTTAATTAATCACACAATTAATTTTTCTTGTGCCAATGCAATTGAGTCGTCGTCCACTATGGCAATTGCATTAACACTGCAATGTCAGATAATAGATGTCTGACATGTACCTAATGTCAAGGTAATTATTGCACATGGCACCCAACGTTCAAATATTTATGGACTCAAAGAAACATTGTAGTTGTCATGAGAAAGCAACACTAAAGTCGATGTTTTTTGCAAGTCTGACAATCCTGTAGTTTGGGTGCTTTGACAATGACAACCCTGCTTTTTCACCACATTGTCACACTATAGTCAATAGCTCTGTTCCCATTTCCACCGCCAATGTCAATGTCTGAAGCTGAAGCTATCTGGAACCTAGGGTCACCACCAATGTGGATGCCCAAGGTGAAACTACCTAGAACCTAGGATCACTACTTCTTACACTTGATGTTAGTATCAGTAGTGATCGAAAGTTGATTGTATGTCAAGTCTGTTACTGCATCCAGAGGTCGTTCAACACTCTTTGACATAGAAAATGGTTGTCTGTCAATTTTGTTACAACTTTGGCATAAAACGTTCTGTAATTTTAGAATGTCGATTAAAACGAGCATACAGTTTCTCACGTTCACGGGTATCCAATTTTATAATTTTCTTCTAAGTGTATTTGGGCATGGAGTAATATTTGGCATCACTTCCGAACATTTCAGACCATGTTTTGGGACTCCATGTCTACCACCCCTACGACGAAAGATATATTCTAATGTGATATGCAGTATTTGATACACTTGCTAGATCTATGCTGCTGGAAGAAGCTATGTACTTCAACAGAGTAACATTTTGCAGCTAGCTTGGACGTCCCTTCCAATTTACAGTAATAAACAAATAATTTCAACATACAAATCTTCAGGTAGGATTTTCAACCAAACAGATGATCGAATACAAGGAGAATAGCAGTCACAACATACTTGATTTTTTTTTGTCTCAGCTTTTGTTGCCTAACATAATTTGTTTCCCCCAAAGATGACGTCACATAAAACCACTCCCTTGTCTTTGAATTGGGCCTGAATCACATTTCTAAGTTGTCTCGGATGTCAATGATCAAGAAAATTACAAGGAAGGCACCTTAACCCCCAAGTTTTCGACGACAGAGGGAAATTAACACTTAACAAAGCATGGAATGTTGAATAACCAACAAATGTAGGCAGGGCATATCTAGAAGAGACGAGATATTCAAAAATATGGGGTAGATCTAGTTGGTAGCACCAATGAAGTCCAAGACCTGAAATTGATATTCAACTAGTTGTTTTTTACGAATCAAGCATTTGATCGTCAAGTTGAAATCTATAAAAACTGTCCACAAGCTTCATTATTGTACATATTTTTAATTATTTTTTTACTGCAGGCCAAATGGAAGTCATTGTGGAAAATAATCTCAGTTGTATTTTGTAACCCAACTTATTTGAATATAGAATATTTGCTTTTTTTTTTTATGGTGTTTTCCAATCTCTGGTATTGCTTTTTATTTTATTTTGTACCTCTTTTGTGTGTGTCATTAAACATGGATGGCAATCTTTTCTTTATGTTGCCCAACACTTCGATTTAAATAAAATCTACTATGTTCATTCCTTACATTTTACATGGAAGAATGATTTGTCATAGCCCATACTTATGTGGCGCCACCCTATACTTAAAGAAAAAAATGGGAGGAACAGTTTTGCTTTCATTTTTTGGGGTCCTGTAAATAGAATGAATTAATCACTATTACAACAAGGCAACTCAAGTGTTGATGTCATGTTCTTGTTCAATATTTTGCATATATTTCAGCTTCTTCTATTTGATAATATTCATGCATATACAAAAAATGTTGCTTCATATATATATAATTTATTTATTTATTTTTCTTTCTATTGCTTATTGGTTTCAATGAAATTTGTGAACCGAACAACATCTTGCAAATTGGAAGATGATTTGCATTTGAACCAGAAATAATCTATTAATATATATTAATATGGATACTATTGGAATAAATATAAAAAATTTCTCTTAGCCAATTATCTGACCACCGAATCCCGGGTTTGTGGTATCCAACACTTATGTCCCATGTTCCGTCATATACATCTTGCATCCAAAGAACTTATGTGATATGTGATTTATGATTTTACTAGCGAGAACTCACCAGGGGTTCGAAAAGATTGGCATTCATAAACGAACAATGGATTTTGTTTTGTGAGATACTTAGCCCTTTTCCCCTTTTCTTCTTCCCGTCTATTATCACTTTATGGTTATATACTTAGTCACATTTCTATGATCACGGGTTCCAGGGTTGGCGGGATGACATATATTCATCTCCATCTATATCCTCACATGATGAATCCGACCGACAACTGTTCCTTTCCATACTTAGCCAATTTTATGGTCGTGGTTGCCGAGTTGGTGCTTTCAAACTTTGTTTCTTCTTTTTCTGTGATATACATCTTGCACTCAAAACTTCTATGATCTACACTTCCATCGTGGACTCCTCAAACTCGCAAGCTTCACTCTACCAGGGTTCACAAATGTCTCAAAGTATCTATCGATGCCTTCCATCCCCACTAACTTCGTGTCCTTCCTAATATACATTAATTATGGTCTTACTAGTGACACTTGAACAAACTGGTACAAAAAAATTGGCACCCAGACCTCCGCCATCTACAAATTGACTGTTGGACTCCAACATCGTCCCTTCTTCCACGTTACACATTATGCATTCAAATGTTTTGAGAGATACAATTTTACCGTTGGGGCCTCACGTCTTCTGGGGAGACCTTTTCACCCTATTTTGGATCCTCGCATTGACAGGTTCACGAAATCTCCAATCCCTAGTCATTGTTTCATGTTCCACCCATCCTCGTACTTCTTTCCAAATATGAAACACCAAAGGTTTAATACTAAAATTCCATCATGCAACAACTGTAAAGGTCGTCATTAATAAGAAAATGTCTCGAAGACTAACCATCCCTACAGAACATGCAAAGAAGATCTTGCCAGGTAATGGTCAAAGCTATTACAAATTTCAATATATTAGCGAAAACAAGTCCGTGCCAGTGTTTCCCTATTCCATACTTGGACACTTTTTTGATTGCGAGTTCCTGGATTGACAGCCTCAAAATTGTGTTTCGAATCTTCCGCGACTTGCAAATAGTGCTCGAAGTTCTGCGTAATACAATTTTTCCACTGGAATACCCCGTCACGAGCCCAACCGTCCGCCCTTTTTTTTCTTTCTATTGCTTATGGATTTCAATGAAATTTGTGAACCGAACAAGATCCTGCAAATTGGAAGATGATGTACATTTGGACCAGAAATAATCTATTAATATATATTAATATGAATACTATAGGAACAATTATAACAAATTTCTCTTTAAATTTTCCCTATTTTCTCCCCCCTCTATTATCCCTTTGTGGTTCTATATTTAGTTGCATCTCTATTATCATGGCCTCTTGGATTCACAGATTGGCAGATGCTTATCTTTATCTATATCTTCACACCATGAGCCCAACCAACCATGGTCCCTTTCAATACTTAGCCAATTATCTGACCACCAGGTCCCAAGTTTGTGGTATCCAACACTTATGTCCCCTGTTCCGTCATATACTTCTTGCACCCAAAGAAATTTCGTGAACTACAATTTATGCTTTTACTAGTGAGAACTCACCAGGGGTTCGAAAAGATTGGCATTAATAAATGAACAATAGATGTTCTTTTGTGAGATACTTAGCCCTTTTTCCCTTTTCTTCTTCCCATCTATTATTGCTTTATGTTATATACTTAGTCACCTTTTTATGATCGCGGTTTCCATCGTTGGCAGACTACCATTTCTTCATCTCCATATATATCCTCACATGACGAATCCGACCAACTGATGTTCCTTTCCATACTTAGCCAATTTTATGGCCGCGGTTGGCGCTTTCGAAATCTGTTGCTTCTTTCTTCGTGATATACATCTTTCACTCAAAACTTTCGTGATCTACAATTCCACCGTGGAATCCTCAAACTCGCAAGCTTCACTCTACCAAGGTTCACAAATGTTTCAAAGTACCTGTCGCTGCCTTCCATCCCCACTAACTTCGTGTCCTTCCTAATATACATTAATTATTGTCTTACTAGTGACAACTCAACTCACTGGTATGAAACAATTGGCACCCAAACCTCCACCATATACAAATTGACTACCGGAATCTGACATTGTCCCCTCTTCCGTGTTACAGATTATGCATTCAAATGTTTTGAGCAATACAATTTGACTATTGGCACCTCACATCTTCTGGGGAGACATTGTCACCCTATTTTGGATCCTCGTGTTGGCGGGTTCACGAAATCTCCAATTCCTAGTCACTGTTTCCTGTTCTATCCATCCTCATACTTCTTTCCAAATATGCAACACCAAAGATTTAATACTAAAACACTATCATGAAACAACCTTAAAGATCATCATTAATAATCAAAAGTCTTGAGGACTAACCATCCCTATAGAACTTGTCTAGAAACATGCAAAGAAGATCTTTCCAGGTAATGGAAAATCTATTACAAATTTCAATATATTAGCGAAAAAAATTATGAGTCAGCGTTTCCCTATTCCATACTTGGACACTTTTTCGATTTCGGGTTCCTGGATTGACGGCCTCAAAATTGTGTTTTGAATATTCCACGACTTGCAAATAGTGCCCAAAGTTCCATGATATACAATTTGTCCGGTGGAATGCCCCAGCATGAGCCCAGCCATCCGTCGTTCCTTTCAATACTTAGCCCCAAGTTGGTTTTATCTCCATGACATTATACATTTACTATGTATCGAGTCCGCCCCACCATTTCCTTTTTTCATACTTAGACAATTTTCGATTGCGGTTTCTCGGACTAGCGGGCTCAAGATTGTGTTTCCAATGTTCCACGACTAGAAAACAGTACCCAGAGTTCTGCGATATACAATTTTTCTGTAGGAATGAATCATCATGCCCTTTTCCATGTTACATGTTCTGCATTCAACACTCTCGAGAGATACAATTTGACCGTCGGGCCCTTACCTCTGTTGGTTGTATCTTGTAGCCCTATTTCGAAGCATCACCAATTGCTTTCGATAATTAGCCATTCCTTACTTGTTGTTCCATGTCCCCACCACCTTCCTACTTCTCTCTGGAAATGCAATTGGCAAGCTTTAATGCTAGCACTTCATCGTGCATGAACCTTAAACATGTCATTAATGAGCGAAAGGGTCTTCCATATACAAATTAATCGTTGGACTCCCATATCATCCCCTCTTTTGTGGTACACATTTTTCATTCAAGTTTTGAGACATACAATTTCACCTTCGAGAAGTAACGTCTCCTTGGGAACCATTGTCACCCTAATTTTGAAGCCCGTCTGATGACTTTCCATACTTGACCATTTCATGGAATCTCTTTCGTTGTTCCTCGAGTTGGCAGGTTCACTAAATCTCCAATTCTTAGTCACTGTTTATTGTGCCCAACCAAGGTTTAATGCTAATAGTTCATCATGCAAAAATCATACAGACCGCCATGAAAAAGAAAAAGAGTCGACGAGACAATGAAATTTAAATGAAGCTCGACTCCTCGAATTTAAATTAATTTATCTTCTCTTATTTTCTCTTTTCTTCCCAGAGACATGCAGAAAATATCTTGCCACGCAATGGGATATATATTACAAGTTTCAATATATTAGCGAAAATGAATCTGCCCAGCCGTTTCTCTATTCCATACTTGAGCCACTTTTTCTATTGCGGGTTCCCAGATAGGCGGGCTCACGTTTTCACCTCTATTGTTTCATGTCCTGCAAACATTACCCGAACTTCCGCATTATACAAATTTCCCTCTGGACTATCCTATCATACCCTCTTCGGTGTTATGCGTATTGCACTCAAAAAGTTCTGAGACATACAATTTGACTGTCGCACCATCACCTCCAACGGTTGTACCTTGTAACCCTATTTTGAATCCCGCCCGACCATTTTCGATAATTAGACACTCCTTAATTGCTCTTTCCCATCCCCGCGACCTTCGTACTTCTTTCTTAATATGTAATTGGTAACCTTTCATGCTAACAACTCACCATGCAGGAACAATCAACATTGTCATTAATGAGAAAAACGCTCGAGGAGATCTCCCATTAATATGCATTAAACCAAGATCTGTGGAGATTTATATTGTCCCTTCCGATTGTTCATCTCAAACACAGGTCATCAGGTTGGTCCGTTTAGGAAATCCCCAATGCTTAATTGCTCATTGTTGTATCCACCATGTTCGCACTTCTATGTATGCAATTACTATTCTTTAATGCTAACATCACATCATGCAACAACTGTCGAAATTGTAATTAATGAGCAAAAGTCTCGAGGATATTTCCCATTCACATGCATTGGACCAAGATTTATGCAGTGTTATATTATCCCTTCCAACTCTTCATTTCAAACATCGTCTGGAGCAAACAAACGTTCTTGTAAACTTATGGAAACAGGTCGACAACAAGTTTTTGGAGATACAGTGAATACCTTTGGATGTCAGGACCAAAACTTCTAGTGGTCTAGGGCATACTCTTACTATTCATCCCATTCCACCCAAAATGAAGTGATTTGGACCTCTGGAATCATTCATGCAGGCTGCGTCCCTGAGGTTTTTGACTATAAGGAGGTAGTCTCTTGGTGTGCCAAAAAATATATTTCAAGCCAAATAATTATTCCACTGCATGACCATTCTCTTGTTTCTTTGTCACCTCAGGTCTTTTGCAAGATGTTAAGATTATTGAAGCCAACATTGACCTTCAGAGGACAAGACTGCAAGCAGTTCCTAGAAAAACATGATAATGGATTGGACATCTTAGCTGAGTTCCTCAAAGACCCAACAAAATTTCCTGAAGATATCACAAAGTTGCAGGTAAGTTCCTTTAGAAATCCATTCTAGGAAATTTCTTGGCTTTTTACAAGAATAACGGGACAGGAATCCATGACAATCATTTCTCGTATAGTTATTTATATTTTTTACTTTGCAGTCAAGGAACAATTCATTTTCAATTGGGGGAAGCTAATTTCCATTGAAATTTGTTCCCAACTTTCATGATTCAAAGAATCAAATTTTTTTTATATGTCATCCTACTTGATTTTCGCAATAGTGCATTGTTGTCCGTTTCCAAAGCTGTCTCTTTCCAAGAAAATAAACTGTGAATTCGACCCAGTGACATTCTGGTACCAGGCCCTGTGGAGGCACAAGGCCCCCCATTGTTTTTATGAGGTTTTTAATGACTTTGTCTCAGTTTTCAAATATTTATTGTTAGGAAACGATGCTCCCCGGATGTCTAGCTAGGCAACCAAGTTTTTGAACAGGAAGGGGGCACTTGAACAAAAGGAAAATCATAGTGTACTAATGGTCTTTGTTTCCAAGGAAAATCCTTCTTTCCTTCAATACCACATCACGGACAATATGCTTCTTACAGAAATAGCAAGGCAATACAACCACTGGTTGCATTTTTTCCATGACAAGAAAAAAAAATAGTTCATTCCTTTGCCCTGGAAAGTCGAAGACTTTGTGTGCAAAAATGTCAACAAGATTGACGAATTCACAGGCCATTTCAAGAACTTGAATCTAACATATGCTGAAAGGATAAAAGGGTTTGAACCTAATGGGATTTTTCGAGAACATTTAATATCAGTTGGCTTTACCATCTCTTTTATCCATAGAGGCTTGACCGAAGATAGGGACAGTGATGACAACACTCCTGCTTCTAACGACTGTGACATAGAGACATTGCAAAGCACAAATGAATTGTATAGACAATAGGGAAAAGTATCAGGTGAGAAGAGTGTCAAGTCCCCCGCCATCACTCCCAAGAGCACGACATCACGGAGCATCACTTCAACGACCCACCCCAGTAAGAAAGCGACCCAGAAATCTTCAAATGAAGGAGGAGATAAGAACCCTCCTTGCACAAAAATTGATAGTTCTCATAAATTTCCCCTGACGAAGAAGAGAAAAACCATTGTAGGGCAGGCAGGTGAACCCAAAATTGAGAGTGAGCAGATGCAACTTGAAATTTAAATTGAGCACATGCACAAATTTGACCTGTCCATAGACGTGATGCACCATAGTTCTGCAATGGAAATAGATGAGACTGACATTTTTGACAAGGATGAATCCTTCGTATTCCAGAGCGTTGTTTTTGATGGCTAATCTAAAAATATAGTCATTGAAAAGAGAGATGTAACAAATAAGAAAGGCAAATCTCATACAGAGATTAACTTTAGGAAAATGCAGTAATCCCAAATATTCTATAATGACCCTAGTTGGATAAATGTTTAAGAAATTATAAAGTAAAACTAATTAGGGAATTAATTTTGTTAACAAGGTATTAATTAAACAAAGATGATGTAATTATATTAAGTAAGTGAGTTATTAATTAATTAAAGGACATAATTGTAATTAATTAATTAATAACTTAACTACAAACTACATTTAATAACTTACGTGATGGATTTAATGGATTAATGGAATATGATATAAAATGGTTGCGTATACAACAAGGGATAAAATAAGAATCCCGAGAAGATAAAAGAATTAATGGGAATGGATAAGGGTAATAAAGGAGTTAGGTGAGGAGGTAAATGTGGGGGGAGTCGGTGAAGGAGGGATAAGGAAGGGAAGGAGTTGGAAGGGGATTATTCTACAGGAGTTGGCCATGGATTTTGGGGAGCTCTGTATTGCAGAGAGGGAGGTGAAACATTGGGAGTATTAGTGCACCGGGGTTGCTGGGGGTTTTGGGCACGGAGGGCCAGTATATCCGTTGATATCTTGGGGCTAGGGAGCTAACTAGTCGGCAGGGAGGACGGTTTTGGGTAGTGTTCTAAAGAAGCGGGAAGGAAGCAAGCTGCGGACAACAGGAAGGATTATTAGCATCAGAGTTAAGGTATTTCTCTAAAATTTATGCATTGTTGTATTATGTTAGAAAAAAAAATTATTATTCATAGTAAAATTTGAGTTACGGAAGTTACTGTTATAAATGACTGTGTTATGAAATTACTGTGAAAGTTTATCAAAATAAATTGATGTAAAATTAAATCGGGCTATTACATTTGGTATCAGAGCCCTGGTTCAAAATCTGGAACCAAGGGCCTACCTACCTACATAATTGACGTGATAACCAACTACACCACGACACCATAAAATTGTGTAGTTAATTATTAAATAGTTATACAACTATTGATTCATAGCATCCCAAACCATTACGTATCAACCAACCCTTTTGATCATGTTACTCACTGAAAGCGATCAAAAGGAAGTAAATGGCACAAAGAGATACTAAATATCATTTATTTATAGAATTAATTCACTCTCATTAGAATGAATAAAAGCTATGGTTTGTCACTATACCATCTCTTTATTTACATATATCAGAAAAAAATAATTCTTCTTCCATAACTAAGAATTACTAACTTTAGAAAGGAATAACAATTTTTTTTTTAATAAAATTTACTATCTGGAAACTTATGAGTATGATTTTTTTTATATACCTAGAGTTCGATGAGCTCCATTAAATATTAGTGAGATATTATAAAATTGCAAAAGGTTTCAATTATTGGGTAGTCTAACCTCTAATTGGTATTAAGAACGAATTAACATGAAAGAAACTATGTAGTATATATATCATATATATACAGAGCATGGGCGTTATCATCTTAAGGTAAACAAAGGCACCAAGTTCAAGTTCCAAATGCATACAACTCTGCAATGACCAAACAAAGTCTGTTCATGGAATGGAATTTAGTTCAGAACGACCCTAGATTTCAGATTTCCCCTTGTTGACTATTATTCCGCAACGACTGTATCAAAATTTAACTCAGGATTTGCAAACAATTAGTAGCGACCATATTACGTTTAAAATTTTGAAGTTGTAATAAATTTTGTAGCGACTGACAGAGTCCTAGTTTCAGATTTCAAAATAATTATACCTAGATCCACAAATCTAATCTTCAAGATTTCAATTTTTATTATGCAATGAACTTAACAAAATTCTCTTATAGGATTGCAAAATATTCTTAGAGACCACTCAAATCTCAAAATTTCGGAAAGCAAATAAGACTTACAACAGCCACACGACTATGACAACTATTTCTATGACAGCCAGTTATAATTCTGTCTATTCTTAGTCTAAATCTAAAATTTCAATCAATATTGGCAAAGCACAAAAAATGAAAATGGCACCTGCCTCGAGCGAAAGGTTGTACGGTGTACCTGCGAAGGCTGTGAGGCGATGCCTTGCCGTGTCGCCGATGAAAACTTCCGCAATTAACTACACACGGGCCAACTCTGTATCCACATCCGGCAAGAGTTTAAGTGTATTGTTTATCTTCCATACACCTCCGTAAACTGCAAAACTTGAATTAGGTTCGAGAACTCATTAATACAGCTATGGAGGCAACAACAACCGTGCTAACTTCATTTCTTAAATCGCGTTAGGGATGGGAATTCCTTAGTTCTTTAATTCTTACTGTGTGCATATTTAGGAGCTTAGTGGTTATTTTGGTACGTTTTGGGCAATGGCAATGCTCAGGGGATCCAAATCCTGTGGATCAACACGTCAATGCTCTCGGTTATCTTCAACAACAACTCCTTGGTTGAGCGATTTGTCGGTGGATTCCCAGTGTGTGGAAATGGATTCAAACCTACAGCCTCCCAGCAACGGAGTTTGGCAAATGCTGCCAATTCGAATGCATCATGTGCTGGTAATGAGAAGGTGCTTTTTCAATGAGTTCCTGGATGCTGCCATCTTCACCAAACTTGCCATGAATCAATGGAAAGACAATATCTGTAGAAATAACAAGATGTTCCATGAACTCAGAGAGTGACTTGAAACCCTGAGCTAGACTATGAAGTTTGAAATCAAAATCTGCCAGAGTGTTTGAATACATCTGTGCAGACGATATCGCATAAGCATTGAGTTGGCAATCTATATAATAGCATCTCACAAATAGATTTTCAGCCTGGATATGGCTGAGGACTGATCTTTCCAAGGTCAACGAAATGCCCCGTTCTGCGGACGGACCTCTACATATTAACGCCACCCTTAGTATTTCTTCTCTCTTCAGGTTGCCTATTTCTTGACCAGTGCTTTGAACTTTAACCGCCGCGTGAGTATTTGGAGCAGAGAAGATCCTTTTATCGTCGGCTTTAGAAAGTATATTTAAGCGATATTTGGCCGTGAAAGAGCTTGAAGTTGCCCCGAAGGGGCTCAATTTGACCGATGTGATGCATTTTCCGACGCCAGCAACCTGAGCTGGCCTCAAAAAGCCAGTGATCATCGCAGATTGAGATGCCACCAGCCATTGCTTCTGAAACGAACACTAGAAACAATTTGTACCACTTCCACGACCATTTTAATAGATTGGCATGGCATCTAAGAATCAAATATGCAGCATGAACCCCACCGAAATTCAGGCTTCATAGAAGTAAAACAGATTTAAAAATTAGCTGATGAAGCGACTGAAGAGTACCCATACCTGTAAAACGCCCTTTCCTGTAGTTATCTCGATAGTAATAACGGCTACAAAACTAAGCATCGCAATTCGACCCAACCTTATATCCAAGCTGTTATTCCCCTCGGTGCTCTGCTCACATGAACACCAACTAAAACTCCTTTGCGTTCTGATATCCTTGGGCAGGCAACTTGCAAAATGAAAATTCGGGAGCTTTGCAGCAACTAATAGGAAGAACTGGATGAAATTCCATTCGTAATCAGCGGCGAACATAAGGACATGACTGGAATTGTTGAACCATTGTTGAGTGAAGGGCACGTGGGCCGCATGCAAGCCCCACATTGCCGACTTGGGAGTCTTGGGGCAAGTGGACGTCATGCGATCCCCACGTTGCCAATACAAGTTTTATTTTTTTTATTTATTTAAAAATTGGTTTAATTATAATTTCAGTTATAAATTATTATATTGTAATTATTTATAAAAAAAATAAAAAATTCTTATATATATATTTTTAATTAGTGTTAAGTTTAAAATATATATAAAATTTTAATCATGATATAATAATGTTTTAAAAAAAACATTTAATTAACCTATTATCGATATTTTCAATTAAATTTTAATTAGTAAGTAACCTTAATTAGTTTAATTAAGGTAAAATAAAGTTAAACTATATTTAAAAGCCAATTAAAATGTTATGGAGTCCGTGAGGATTGAACCCTGAACCTCCCCAACGTGCAAAGCTTTTATAATGGCCCCCCTACCAACGCGCCATGCATTGTTTCTTTTACAAATAATTTCACAAATAATTTCACAAATAAATACTTTAACTGTCATACCCAAGACCACATGCCAAGCTATCAAGCGCCTTTTAGAGCCATACAGGTCACATGCCAAGCTATCAAGCGCCAAAGACATAGATGGAGGAGCCCAAAAAGGGACATATGTGCTCAACGCAGCGTCTTAAGAAGAACACTAACGCCGAAAAGTACATAGCGCTGGTGTACGCATATCGGCGTAAATTAATAAACATAAGGTCGAGAGTCATTTTTTAATCAAGTTGTAAGCGTAAATTAAAAGGGCTCAGACTAGGACAAGTGGGAAGGAGGCGGCATATGCACTAGGAGATTAAACCTAGGGAGTGACGAGTAAGGCGCAAAGCTAGCGTAGCTACAGGGAAAAGGAACCAATAGTTATTTTCATAGGGGCAAAGAAACGAAGCTTAGATGCTTAAACCTAACCCTAACCTAGCCAATCCCCTAATGGAGTAACGTATGTTTACAGACAAGTAAAGAAAACTTACACCTAACCCTATTTCTAGTTTGAGTAGCACCAATTTGAAACATCCTGGAACTCACCCTGACAATTTTGGTGGATGCAGGTCAAAGCATACACGATGGTCAGGACTCGAGGGAGTCGAGGCAGGGGAGCGTCATCGCAAGCACCGCCAACACCGCCAGCGCCACCATCGCCCAAACTCGCCCTCATACTGCGCTCGTTGGAAACCATCAACGAGACTTTAAAGGGGTGACAACCGGCAGGGACTGAAGTGGAACCCCCACCGTCTGGAACGGGTAATCCAGAAGCGTCAAGGGATTCAGGGGGAGGACCTCCACCTGAAGACATCACGTGAGAGTTGCAGAAGATCAAACTTTCGGAGTTTGCCGGGGGTCACGCCAGTGAACGCACGGAAGCATGGTTGGAAGGCATGACCAGGTGTTTTTCCCTAAGGGACTATGCGTCCAACTCAAAGGCGAAGATAGCCATTTTTCAGTTAAGGGACAACGCCCTGAACTGGTGGGGTAACCTGGAAAGACAACTGCACCTTACCCCAGACACAATATCTTGGGAACTTTTCGAGGAGAGGTTCAGGAGGAAATATCTACCAGAATACTACGAGGAGCAACAGGTAGGGGCATTTCATGCCCTAGTACAAGGAAACAGAACCGTGGAAGAGTATGAGATCAGGTTTATGGAACTGGTCAAATATGTTTCATATATGGACAATGACTAGCGATAGGCAGAGCGCTTCGTTTATGGGTTGAACCCAAAGATTAGAGCTATGGTGCAGATGTGGAAACCGTCGTCAGTAGCGGAGGCAGTGGAAAGTGCGCGTTATGCATAAGAACACATGAACTTAACAGGGGGTACAAGGTCGACATTTCCACATTGCCCGGGATTCGTAGGAAAGGCCCCGCGAACATTTCCTAGGGGAGGGGGCTCAAGGCCACTGCCATATGGTAACATATTCATGCCAAGGACAGTAGCTACAGGGATTTCAATGGTAGCGAGTGCAGCATCTCGTTCATCGCCAACGGTGCAGACAGGTCCACGACCATCGCAGGGAACAGCTAGTAGGGGCAGGGGTTCCAGGGGAAGGAACTCATTTCAAAGACAGACACATAACAATGCACAGGTTCAATCTCGTATTGCCTGTTGGAGATGCGAAGGACCCCATTACGAGCGGGACTGTCCAGAGTTACAATCAGGTTTCGTGCATAGAGAAGGAAAGGCGTCGATGGGGAGAGAAAGTAGCAGCCACCATATTTACGCAATAGTAAATAACCGCCAGGCCGAACAACAATCCATGGTGGTGGAGTCATCAGGTACGCTAAATCATATCAATGTTAAGATTTTGTTTGATTCTGGTGCGACAGATAGTTTCATTTCACCATCTGCATTAGAAAAGAGTGGGTTGGCAGCCTATGAGCACGGTGACTTTAAACAAGTCAAAATGGATTCGGGAGAAAAACAAGCAGTAGGACCTAGTGTCGATAATTGTATAGTAGACCTGGGAGTGTGTACTACCAGGTTAAAGGTATACGTCACTGCTCTCGGGGAATATGACCTAATCATTGGAATGGATTGGTTAGCAGCTCATCGAGCTTTGGTAGATTGTTTCGCAAAGAGGGTGCTTTGTG
>ML778331.1:486799-502569 GCA_009831015.1 Picea engelmannii
ATTATTAGTACATGCACGAGATTTGCATGTACTAGCTACACATGCATTTCTTGTACATATACACTAGTATGTATGAGCTTTCTTGACTTACTTATTGATAATGTCAGTTACTTGTTATGAATGTGTGAACCATGCTCTTTTCCATTATACCATAAGATACCTTAACTTCGGGACGAAGTTTCCTGAAGGGTGGGTGTATGTAATGACCCTAGTTGGATAAATGTTTAAGAAATTATGAAGTAAAACTAATTAGGAAATTAATTCTATTAACAAGGTATTAATTAAACAAAGATGATTTAATTATATTAAGTAAGTGAGTTATTAATTAATTAAAGGACATAATTGTAATTAATTAATTAATAACTTAACTACAAACTACATTTAATAACTTACGTGATGGATTTAATGGATTAATGGAATATGATATAAAATGGTTGCGTATACAACAAGGGATAAAATAAGAATCCCGAGAAGATAAAATAATTAATGGGAATGGATAAGGGTAATAAAGGAGTTAGGTGAGGAGGTAAATGCGGGGGGAGTCGGTGAAGGAGGGATAAGGAAGGGAAGGAGTTGGAAGGGGATTATTCTACGGGAGTTGGCCATGGATTTTGGGGAGCTCTGTATTGCAGAGAGCGAGGTGAAACATTGGGAGTATTAGTGCACCGGGGTTGCTGGGGGTTTTGGGCATGGAGGGCCAGGATATTCGTTGATATCCTGGGGCTAGGGAGCTAACTAGTCGGCAGGGAGGACGGTTTTGGGTAGTGTTCTAAAGAAGCGGGAAGGAAGCAAGATGCGGACAACATGAAGGATTATTAGCATCAGAGTTAAGGTATTTCTCTAAAATTTATGCATTGTTGTATTATGTTAGAATTTTTTTTTTATTATTCATAGTAAAATTTGAGTTACGGAAGTTACTGTTATAAATGACTGTGTTATGAAATTACTGTGAAAGTTTATCAAAATAAATTGATGTAAAATTAAATCAAGCTATTACATATCCCTATTTCACCGTATAACCGGTGATGCTCTTGATGATTCCATTGGAGGAATTGAAGTCGATAATGCCAGACTGAACAACCATGTCAAGGAATTGGAGGAGGATTTCATTGCTACCCCAGATTTTTCCAGTCCTTTAGCAAAAACCGTGCTTGCTACCCCTGCATCCAAGTTAAAAGGATCCTCCAGCCTCCTCGCATCGTGTAGAGCCCTTGTAGAGAATAACATCAAGAAAATAATGAAGCTAGTTACTGAAGCCTGGGAAACATCACAAAATATATCTTCCTTTCGAAAGAGGGAAAATTATTTGCACGAACATTTGCAGACAAATTTAAAAAATGATCAAAGTTTCTATGAACAGATGCTAACCCCTTTTTTCAACCATGCCAACAACAACTCGGATCTGAAAAGAAGTCAAGAGGATCTCCCCTCCCCAAAGTGAATCAAACAATTAAAAGCATGTTGGCAAAAGAAAGTTAAGAACCTACAGCTCATTGTCGAATCATGTGAACAAGCCATATCAGAAAAAGAAGAATTATTCAGAAACCTGACCCAAATAGACTTAGCTAGAAGTACCAACAAGGTTCAAGACCCAAACTTAATCCTCAAATCCTTGTCAATGACTAAAGAATCCTTCAATGAAAAACTTGATATTTTAAAGGGGTTGTCTTTAGAAAAGTTTTATGACATCCTTTAATATCATGTAGATGAGATCAAGAACTGGCTATTGGACTATTCGGCACACAATGAAGAAATTGAACAGGCTCTGCATAGTATTTCTATGGATCTAAGGAAATTAGAAAACGAGTTTTTTGACATAGAAATTCAAGATGAAATCAACGTGGCCCCCATGAGAATCTACATTGAAGAATGGTTCCAACAGAGAATGCACAAGATCATCGACGAAGGGAAACAATCGGTTGGCATGATTCCAATAACTGTCAACGACAACAACAAAAACGCATAGGATTCATAGTAAGTCTATACTTATTTCATCTTGTTTTATTTATCAATCTAGTTATTCTACCTCTTTAAATAGAAATCTCTAACCAAAGACTCATAACTTCCATTTTCTTATTTTCAAGTCTTCCTCTCTACCGTCACACACTTTTTCTTTCTACAGTCTCAATTCTTGTACTTATTTCTTTTATGGTCCACGGGAGCCCCAATCCCAGTCTATATGACAAACACATTTAAATTTCCAGAAATGTGGAACAGATTTCAGAAATATGTAACAGACATTATTAATTTTTGATAAATTTCAAAGAAAACTAATTCAGAAATGCTAAAACACTTTCCTTGAACTATGTTGGATGTCAGGAAATTGTGTTTATTATATTTGAATGTTTAATATGTGTATTTATTGGTCCTTTTTTCCAAGAACCTTTGTTGCAAGACATTATTAATATTTGATAAATTTCAAAGAAAACTAATTCAGAAATGCTATTTTTTTTTTCCTTCAACTATGTTGGATGTCAGGAAATTGTGTTTATTATATTTGAATATTTAATGTGTATGCTTCCTGGTCCTTTTTTCTAGGAACCTTTATTGCAAGTCATTTAGACAAAAACAATTTAAGTCCCATGTTTGAACTATAAACACCCCAGGGAAAAACTGCCTTATTCGCATATTAACCTTGGGGGTCATCTACAAGCCAAATGTCTTGTGGCTGGCTAGTGACATGCTGCCACAAAATCATCCTCTGCATGGATACCACATGTACTTCAACCTGCTTCCCATGTGTCTGTACAGTTCATTTATTCCCATTCCAACCTAGCAAGGACTACACTGCCATGCAACACTTGTTTTTAATAGAAGTCAAAAGAGGAGATAAAGGAAGAGGGTGAAAAGGAAAAAGGTAAGGAAGAGGGTGAAAAGGAAAAGGTAATTAGGTGAAAAATAATGTATATTTTTTATATTGATTTTAGGCTTTAGGATAATGAAGTTTGCTTTTCCATTTGTGGAATTTAGGCATTGGATTTAAACTTGATAATTCTTTGAACACGGTATGCTAAATGAATCATAAACAAAGTTATGAACATATAAGAGTCGGTAAAGTTGAAAAGAATTAGAAAAATTATGATTACATAAAATTTAAGAAGAGCAAATGAAATGGGCGAAAGTTGAAAGCTATATGGAGGCATATGGTGTTGATGAGGAGATGATCTTGATAGATATTAAGAAACTCATTGGTGACATGAATTAGCAAGTTAAAATTGATATTGACATGGTTGCTAAGTCATTAATTTCATAAATTTTGAATTGCTTAGCTTAATTTGAGTTGTTTATTAACAAATAGTTTGAAATTACATATTCAATTGTTCATTGCAATGTGTGTAGTTTTGAAGTAGTAATTGAAATATATTGCAACATTTTAAGCACATATTATATAAGTTAATTTCAATTTCAAATTTATATTATAAGTAGGGACAATTTCTAACCAACAAAAAACTACAACAATGTTACCAACTCAGTGAGAACTCTCCAAAGCTCTCATTTTTTAGAGATCTTATTTAGTGACTATTTTTACCCCCTTTCATTTTTTCCTAAAATGTTTCTTTCTTCATTTTTTCAATGGTGATTTTTATAAATTGTATTTTTTAAATGGATGTTAAAAAATAAAAAAACATAACATTTGTCATTTTTAACAATATTAAAAATGTTGTATATCATTTATTATTCCATATATTTTTTTTTTTTAATTTAATATTTTTCATCTAATTATGTATCATTAATTATGAGATACATTTTAAATTGAATGTAAAATATTATTTTTAACAGTTTAAAACCTTTAGTTCACCCGAAATGGAATAGTTGTAGTTGAATAACACTATATTTAATCATTTAGAAAAATAATATACATTTAAAAGGTAGATATAATAAAAACATATATATTTTGGAAGTTTTTTTTTTTTTCTTAAAATGGCATGTCAAATAATGTAGTTCTAAGAGGAAAAATGAATTAAAAAGAAAAAGAAAAAGAAAAAAAAATCTTACATATTTTTATAGCTTTCATGTATAAAAATGACAATATTTAATGTTATTTTCTCTTAAGTAATGATTTACCTAAATAAATTAAAAAAAAAAAAAAAAAACATGTCATATAGTAAATAATATATTAAAAATACTCATCACAAGTATACCTATGTAAAATCTCAAAGTCAAAACATTACAAATCAATATTATAAACTAGATCAAGTCATATACCAATTTACGAACTTGGTTGTTGGTACAAACCTCCAACTACAAACAATGCCAAGTAAGAACTCATCAAAGGTATGCTACTTCTTGCCTTACCCTCAGCACAAGAAGTTAATGGAGGCCATTAGTATTATAAGTGATCTTGATGGTCTACTTGAATGACCATAGGTATGTAAAAGGAATAATCGAACAAATATATCATATTTGTGAATTATCAAAATGTGTTCCTTTCCATGCCTTGTCATGCCATGCCATTCCAAGCCTTGCCTTGACATTCCATGCCATGCCATTCCAAGCCCTGCCTTGACATTCCATGCCATGCATTGCCTTCCCATGGCATGAATTTCCTTACCTTCACTTTCCATGTCATTCATTTCCTTCACTTTCCTTGCCATGCCATGCCATGTCATGCCTTTCCTTGCATTACCATGCCTTTCCTTTCCTTGTCTTTCCTTGCCTTGCCTTGTCTTGCCTTGACATGCCATGCATTGTCTTTCCATGCCATGCATTTCCTTGGATTCACATGCCATGTCATGCCTCTCCTTTTCATGCCATGCCATGCCTTTACATGCTATGCCATGCCATGCCTTGTCTTTCATTTCCTTCTCATGCCATGCCATGGGTATATGTAAATTTTGTTAAACCCATCAATTATTACTAACATTAATTCATTCTTCCATGATGTCCACTAAACTTATTGATTTTGATCAATACAATGAGAGAGTTCACATGGAAACTAGATATTAGAATGGGTATCATTTTCCACCTACAAATAAAGGTTTTGGTGTTACATTTCATGACACACCATAGAAACATGTTCATTCCATGCCATTTACAATCCCACAAACCTGTTCATGCCATGCCATTGCCATGCGTTTCCATGCCATGCCATTGCCATGCCTTGCCAAGCCATGTCATGGCATGCCATTTCCATGCTATGCCATTGCCATTCATTTCCATGCCATTGACATACCATTGTCATGCCTTTCCAATCCATGTCATGCCATGCCATTTCCATGCATTTTCATTCCATGTCATTTCATCCCATTGGCATGCATTTCCATTCCATGTCATTCCTTGCCTTTCCTTTCCATGACATGTCATTCCATGCCTTTCCATGCCTTGTCATGCCATTCCATGCCTTGCCTTGTCTTACATTTCCATGCCTTGTCATGCCTTTCCTTGCCTTTCCTTGCCTTGACTTGGCTTGCCTTGCCTTGCATTCACTTGTGTTTCCTTGTCTTGCATTCACTTGCATTGCCTTGTCATGCCTTGCCTTCACTTGTCTTACCTTTCCTTACCTTTCCTTCACTTGTCTTACCTTTCCTTACCTTTCCTTCACTTGTCTTGCCTTGCCATGCCATGCCTTTCCTTGCCTTGAATTTCCATACCACGCCATGCCATGCATTTCCTTTCCATTCCATGCCATGCCTTGTCATTTCATTCCATTCCTTTCCTTTCATTTCCATGCCATGCCTTTCCTTGCCATGCCTTTCCATGTCATGCCATGCTTTTCCATGCCATGCCTTTCATTTTCATGTCATGCCATGTATTTCCTTGCCTCTCCATGCCATGCCTTGCCTTTCCATGTCATGCCTTTCCTTTCCTTCACATGTCATGCCATGTATTTTCTTACCTTACCTTACCATGCCATGTCATACCTTGCCATTCCATGCCATGCCTTGCCTTGCCTTGCCTTGCCATGACATGTCATTCCATGCCTTGCCATGCCATGCCTTTTCATTCCATGCCATGCCTTGCCTTGTCTTAGCTTTCCATGCCTTGCCTTACCTTTTCATGCCTTTCATTGCCTTTCCTTGCCTTGTATTGGCTTGCCTTGCCTTGCATTCACTTGCATTTCCTTGTCTTTCATTCACTTCAATTTCCTTTCCATGCCTTGCCTTCACTTGTATTACCTTTCCTTACCTTTCCTTCACTTGTCTTGCCTTTCCATGTCATGCCTTTCCTTGCCTTCACTTGCCATGCCACGCCATACCACTCATTTCCTTTCCATTCCATGCCATTCCATGCCTTTCCTTGCCATTCCATGCCATGCCTTGCCATGTAATGCCATGCCTTTCATTGTCATTCCATTCCATGCATTTCCTTGCCTCACCATGCCATGCCTTGCCTTTCCATGTCATGCCTTTCCTTTCCTTCACATGTCATGCCATGCATTTCCTTACCTTACCTTACCATGCCATGACATGCCATGCCTTGTCTTTACTTGTCATCCCATGGCATGCCTTGCATTGTCATGTCATGCCATGCCATGTCATTCCTTTCCATGCCATGTCATGCCTTGCATTTCCTTGTATTCACTTTCCTCACCTTTCCATTCCTTGCTTTCCTTGTCTTGCCTTTCCATGCCATGGAATGTCTTCCCTTGCCATGCCTTGCCTTTCCTTCACACGACATGCCATGCCATGCTTTGCCTTGCCTTTCCATGTCATGCCTTGCCTTGCCTTACCATGCCATACCTTGCCTTGCCTTACCTTGCCTTTCCATTCCATGTCATGCCTTTCCTTGCCTTCATGTGCCATGATATGCCTTGCCTTGTCATGCCTAGCCTAACAAGGTGTTAAATTGACAAACATATGTAATAAGTACTAAACAAAACCCTAGTGCCAAAGATCCTCCAAAAAATGGTCGTCCTGGAGACAGAATGACATTGGATAGGCCCCACTAGCTGAAACTCGGTGCCCCAGATTCAATGGAAACCAATGGTTTTTTCATCCGAGTCTTGGTTTGAGTTTTATCATGATTTGAAACTCGCCTCCTCAAGCCATTTAGGGACATGTCAACACTTTGTTCCAGGGGCATAAAATCCAAACTGAGTAGCATAACAGAGTTCTATAAGCTCCTGCACATCTATTTTCCAAGGCCCACATGACTACACTACCCACAATTTCCTAACACAATGTTCTTGAAAATTGATCTCTCATTCAGAAATTGTACTATGCCTCATTGAGAAAAACCATAGTGCCAGAGATCCTCCAACAAATGGTTTTCCGGTCAAATGAATGACAATGGATGAGCCCCACTAGCTGAAACCTAGTGCCTTGAATCCAATGCAATTCATGGTTCATCCATCTGAGTCCCGGTTTGAATTTTATCGTAAGTTGCAACTCACCTCCTCAATCCATTTAGGGACATGTCGAAACTTTGGTCTAGGGGCATAAAATCCAAATCGAGCAGCATAACAGAGTTATGTAAGCTCTCACACATTTTTTTTTCCAAGGCCCATGTGACTACACTACCCATAATTTCTGAGCACATTGTTCTTGAAAATCGACCTCTCGTTCATAAATTTCACTATGTATCATTAAGAAAAACCATAGTGTCGGAGATCCTCCAACAAACAGTTTTCGGGTCAATGGAATAATAACATATAGGCCTCACTAGTTGAAACTCGGTGCCCCAGGTCCAATGCAACCAATGGTTCATCCATTCAAGTCTTGATTTTAGTTTTATCGCAAGTTGCAACTCGCCTCCTCAAGCCATTCAGGGACAATTCGACACTTTGGTCCAAGGGCATAAAATCAAAACCAAGCAGCATAAAGAAGTTTTGTAAGCTCTCGCATGTATATTTTTCCAAGGTCCACGTGACTACACTACCCACAATGTCCCAGCATAGTGTTCTTAAAAATTGACCTCTCATTCAGAAATTGCATTATGACTCATTGAGAAAAACCATAGTGTCGGAGATCCTCCAAAAAATGGTTTTCCAGTCAACGGAATGACAACAGATGGGCCCCACTAGTTGAAAACCAATGTTGTAGATCCAATGCAATCGACGGTTCATCCACCCGAGTCTCAGCTTGAGTTTTATCATGAGTTGAAACTTTCTTGCTAAAGCCATTTAGGGACATGGTATGGAACGACAAGGAATGGCTTGGAAAGGAAAGTTAAGGTAAGGCATGGCATGGAAAGTGAAGGCAAAGAAAGGCATGGAATGACAAGTCTTGGCATGGCAATGAAAGCAATGACAAGGAAAGGCATGGCTTTGCAAGGCAAGGCATGGAAAGGCAAGGAAAGGGATGGCATGGAATGGCATGGCATGGCATGGAAAGGTAAGGCATGGCATGACATGGAATGGAAATTGAAGGGAAGGCAAGTCATGGCATGGCAAGGAAAGACATGGAAAGGAATGACAAGGCATGGCATGGCATGGCATGGAAAGGCATGGAAAGGCATGGCTTGGAAACGCAAGGCAAGGCATGGCATGGCATGGAAAGGAAAGGAATGGAATTCCATGGAAAGGCAAGGTAAGGAATGACATGGAAAGGCATGGAATGGCAAGGAAAGGCATGGTATGGCATGGCAAGGAAAGGCAAAGCATGGAATGACATGGCATGGCATGACAAGGCAATGGAAGACAAGGAACGACACAACATGGCATGGAAAGTGAACACAAGGAAAGGCATGGCATGGAAATTCAAATCATGGCATGGCATGTCAAGGCAAGGCATGGATTTGAAAGGCAAGGTAAAGCAAGATGTGGTTCTAGGTCATTGATTTACCTAATAAATTCTCTTTCTAAGTCGGTGATATTGCATGTTATCTTGTATTTTTCTTGAATTAAACTTGTCTTCAAACCCTCAATTTTGTGGTTAGAATAGGACTTACCCTTTATTTCCATCCTTGTAAGCTTTACGTTTAGGGTTTAATTCTCATCTTTCACCCTTAGAATACACCTTGACACCTTTCATTACATTCCTGTCATAATTTTTAGCCCTTTAGGTCTTGATGTCTTGAATATTGTAGGGATGTTATGTGTCATCTTCCATTTCAGCAAGAATTTGTTATTAAACCCTAATTTAGGCTTGCATTTTCATCCCCCTTTCATTTCATGATTACTTTTTTTAAGGGTTGTTATATTAATTGTCCTGTTGTAACTTGTCATATTGCTGAAATTAAACATCTTAATCACAAGTTTTATAACAACTATAATTTCCTTATTGATTTGTGGTGTTTGGGACTTCCCATTGACTTGTTTGAACTTAGTTAATATCATTTATTAGCTTGGCTTGGAAAGGTGTTGAGATCAATTCCTACTTCTGAAATTTCACTCCCCTTTTCTATTTTCCCAACTTCTTTTTCCATTTCTTCCCCTCTTCTATACCTACCCTCATTCCCCTTTTATTTTCTCCCTTCTCTTTTCCCTTTACAACTACTATACTTATTTGTTTCTAAAAACCAGCGGGTTCACAGGTTTGCGAGCTCACAGATCCTCACCTCCATCCATATTCCCATATCATGAGTCCGACCAACCGCCGTGTTATTATGTACTTAACCATTTTTTGTAACCACAGGATCGCAAGTTCAAGATTTCATATTCCAAGTTCTGGAATATCCATTTTTCACCCAAAGATCCGTGATCTACATTATGAACGTCAGACTTGTTGCAAGTGTTAAGCTCCTAACTATCTCATTTCCCCTGTATCGATTTCAATCAACCGTAGTGCAACACTTAGCCTATTTTCGATCATTCACAATCGCGGGTTGGTAGGTTCACAAAAGTTCCCAAATCCTAATTTATCTCGTTCATCCCCATCATATTCGTACTTTTCCCAATACACATTAAGTATGGTTTAATGCTAATAACCGATCATGCAGGTTTCATAATGATTGTCATTAATAAGCGAAGGGCTTGAGAAATTTTCCATTAAATTGCATTAAAACATGATTTTCAAGGGTTAGATTATCGTTATCCCCCCGATACGATTCATTACAAATTATTATCTATTTTAAAGAACACTCTCTTCAACTTATAGAAGCAGTAGCTCGACAACAGTTTTGTGATGATACTTTGAATATTTTTGGGCGTGAATAAAAGAACTTCCAGTGGTTCAGAGCATATTCTTACAATTCATCTCCATCTGCCAAAAAAAAGGTGATCTGGATATCCATAATTCCTCGCATAGGGTGTGTCCCTACGTTTTTCGACTGCAAGGAACTGGTTGCATGGTGCATTGATAAATATGTACCGAGTCAGCGAATCATACAACTCCAGGATCATTCCCCCATCTCTCTTTCACCGTAAATATTTCGTAAGATGTTGAAACTTCATGAGCCAACACTTACCTTCAAAGGAGAGGATTACAAGGATTTCTTGAAAAAGAATGACAAAATCCTGGACCTTTTTCCCGAGTTCTTGGAGAATATCGCGGTTGTCCCAGAAGAAATTACTAGGATTCGGGTCGACTCATTTAAAAACCCCTTTCGGTAAATTGCTTGGTTGTTTACCAGGATGACAGGCTAAGAAATCACCGCCACCATTTCTTGAATGATTCTTTATATTTTGTATGTTACAATTAAAGAGCAAGCTATTTTCGATTGGGGAAAACTAATTTCCATTGAAATCTCCTCCCAGTTGTCACAATACAAAAAAGACAAGAAATTATTCATGGCTTCTTATTTGGTGTTTGCGATAACATATTGTTGTCAATTTCCAAAATTGTCTATCTGTAAGAGGGTGAGTTGTGAACTTGATCTAGTTACGTTATGGTACCAAACATTGTGGAGACACAAGGCTTATTTTCATTTTTATGAAATTTACAATGATTTCATTTCAGTTTTCAAAGGACTATTGTTTGGTAAAGATACCCCCAGAATATCCGATCAGGAAAATAAATTCTTGGATAAAAAGGGGATGTTAGAGAAAATGGAAAATCATAATGTTATCAAGATTTTCGGCTCCAAGGAAAATCCCTCTTTTCTTCCATGTCATGTATCTGATAAAATGTTTATCATGAAAGTAGCAAGGCAGTATAATTTATGGTTGCACTTTTTCCATGAGAAATTGAAAAAAAAAATCATACCCTTGCCTTGGAAAATTGGAGACTTTATATTCAATAATATAAACAAAATCGATGACTTTGTGAACCACTTCCACAATGTGAATATGAAATATGATAAAAATATAAAGGGATTTGACCCTAACTGAATTTTCGTGGAACATATGCTAGCAGTAGGATTCATCAATTCATTTATTCATATTGTTCTGAGTGAAGAAGAAGATAAAAAATTAGGCGCTCCTGCTCATAATGTTGGTGACTTGGAAACAATACTTACTACTAATGATTTTTACAAGCAAAAAGGAAAGGGTCCTAGCGAGAAGAACGCCCAGTCCCCAACTGTTACTCCTAAAACTACCACATCTCGGAGAAATTCTCTAATGACCCACCCAACTATAAAAGTTACCAATAGTAGTTCAGGCGGCGAAGGAGAAAAGAATTCCCCTCCACGAAAAATTGATAGCTTGCACAAGCTTCCTCTAGGAAAAAAGAGGAAAAATGTTGTGCAAGAGGAAGAAGACCACCGCATAGAAAGTGACATCAAAAACTTCTCCCTTGAATACATGGAGCTCGAGGTGGATATCGAGAAAAAATTTCCCATCATTGATCAGTCGGGAAATACGGCCCATCAAAATTCATCGTTGGAAATCATTGAGAATGATACATTCAATGAAGAAAAGTCGTTTTCTTTTCCGAGTGTTGTCTTTGACAGGGAATCAAAGAAATTGATTATTGAAAAAGGTGATATGAAGAATAAGAAAGGATAATCTCATTCAAATGATGACCTAAGAGATATGAGGCCTTCCCAGATTTCTAAAATTCACAGAGCATCTGGGGATACTCTGGATGACTCCATTGGTGGTCTTGAAGCAGAAAACACGAAGTTGAAAGAAAGGATCAACGAACTGGAAGAAAACTTAATTCCTCTTCCACTTCTTTCCATTCCCTTGAAAATTTTCAGACCCACCATACCTATTGCTAAATTGAAAGGATCTGCAAGCCTACTTACATCGGCCAGAAGCTATGTAGAAAGAAACATTAAGAAAAGAATGGCATTGATCACAAAGGCATGGGAAATTTTGAAAAACATTGTTTTTTTTGGCTTGAGGGTGCATGCCTTCCATGAGTATTTGCTAGATGACCTGAAGAATGAAGAAGGTTTTTACCTTGATGTTGTACTACCTTTTGGAAATGAAGTTTTCACTATGACAGAACTAAGGAGAAGAGAGGAGGATCTTCCCTCCGCGAGTCAGATAAAACAATTGAACGCGTGTTGGAAAGAAAAGATTAAAAATTTGCATAATATCATTCAAGCATCCATCCAAGCTATATCAAAGAGGGAATAACTATTCAAAATGGTCACAGAGGTAGACCTATCCAGAATCACTAACGAAGTACAAGACCCCAAATTAATCCTCAACTCATGGTTCCTAACAAAGCAACAATTTGACAAACAAGTTGAGATTTTTAAAGGGTTATCAGTTGAAAAGTTTTATGGTATACTTGAATATAATGAAGACAACATAGATAATTGGCTAGTGGACTACTTCGTGAAGAATCAATATATTAAAGAAAAATTACACATTATTTCCCTTGATTTACGAGAATTGGAGGGCGAGTTGTTGAACATCAAAATCCGGCATGAGATCAACATGGCACCAATCAAAAAATATATTGAGGAGTGGTTCAATAAAGCGATCAACAAATTGACCAATGAGGGGAAAGAAACAATTGAGACGATTCCTATAATCATTAATGAAGACAATATAAGGACACCAACAAGCAAGTAAATGCAAGAGAGACCATCATGGTAAGTTTATGTTGATCACATATTTCTTTCTTTATCAAATATTCCTTCATCCAATTACTCTACTTCTTTGACTAGAAAGGTTTAACCAAATTCTGATAACTTCTCTTTTCTTCTTTCTAGGTCTTACTGTTCTTTCACCACCCATTATCCTCCTTCTACAAGATTAATTCTTGTGTATATTTTTTTTATGGTTTGCGGGAACCCTAATCCCAATCTTTAAGACAAACACATTTTAAATTTCAAAGAATATATAACAGACTATATATATTTTTAGAAATTTCAAGAGAGTTATTTCGGGATCAGTTTCGATTGTTCTTTGTAAGTCTTATTTTTTAGTATAAAGTATTTGAGATTGATCTATCATTATCTTTATTTGAGTTTCCCATGTGTCCACTCTATTAAAGCTCTCTTATACATGCGTATCATCTTCTTTTTATTTTTTTGTGATCATAAATATTTAGTTTAAACTATGATGGATGTGATGAAATTTTGCTTATTTGCTTTAAATATGTGAAAGTTCGTGATTTCTGGTCTTTTCTCAGGAACTTTCTCAAAAAATAGAAAACAAAATATTTTCCTTTTATTTTTATTGCTATCTTTATATTTCTTTGATTACCACGACGAACTTCTGCAAAGTCCCATATCCTGAATATCTAGAATCCCAAGAAAATATTAAAGTAAAGAGGAGTACCACCTCTATAAAAACACAGGGTGATTTACATCCTCGTGAGGTTTTTGTTTTGGTCCTAACGGATTCAAGCGTCAACATTTTTGGCAACCATACTGGGGAATGAACTGGAATTAGAACCTGGACTAGCATGTTTTTTTAAATATATGACTTTGCCCCAGGCTGATCATCCCCACTTGGAAATTGGTTTGAACAAGCAGCGAAGCATCTTACATCAGCTATACAATCTCGTAATAATAACAACCGAGACCCAAGAAGAGTTAGAAAGTTCCTTTCATATCTTAGTCCAGGAAGAAGAAAGAGAAATCCTTCGGAGACAGAGGAGAGAACATACACAAGACCAAAGAAACCAAAGACTAGCTAGAGCAGCATAAGAACAAGGTCGAGATTGAAGCTAGATGAATACAAAGGATCCATTACCAGAAGTAAAATCAAGAAACTCTTTATTCTAAGAAGTGAAAATAATATCCCTGGAATCTCTCTTGATATGGCAGAAAGAAATGAACAACTGCGAGAAGAGTCACTTGAGGAGAGACAAGGAAGTGGAAGAGATGTTGCAAGAAATCAAGAAAACCTAACGTTTGAAAATAGAATAAGAATAATAGATTCCCCTTTGAATATTCTAGGTAAGAAACATGATATCCCTATTCTCCCTAAGGGTACCTTGAAGGAATTTTCCAGAGACAGAGAAATCGATGCAAATATGCACCTTCACTTATTTCTTGATGTTTGTTATTTTCACCATGTTTATTATGACGATGTCATGGTAAGGTTATTTCTACAAACCTTATCAAGAAGAGCATATGAATGGTAGACAAAATTATCCAGTAGATCAATTTTCTCATTTAATGACCTCAAAGCCATGTTATTGACTATGTTCGCCCCTCCATTTTCTTATCATACCCTTCTCACCAATTTAACCAAAATTGGTTTGAGGAAGAATGTAAGAATACAAGATTTTAATCTCAAGTTCAGTAAAACCTTGAGTAAGATTTCAGAAGATAAAAGACCGAATGACCCAGTCGTACTCGGTTTTTATAAGAATGGAATGACCCTAAATGTGAAATACGCTATTAGAACATGCCAAATGGATACATTGGAGGAGGAAATGACTAAATCCACTGAGATGGAAGAAATTATGATTGAAATGGGTGTCGACCCTGACATTATACTGGTAAAAGTACAAATGCGGCTGGTAGGATTAAGTATTGATAATCAAGGATCCTCTAGTTCAAGAAAGAATGAATAATTCAAGCCATGACTAGCTTAAAACCAAATAATTGGAGGAGGATTTTTCAAGGGAACCATACCAGATGTAAAGGTAGATCCCGTGGCAGCACAAGAAATTAAGGAAAGAATTTAAATTGCACAAATGAATAGAACTATCAAGAAAATGAAAAATGAGATAACCAGACTAAGAATGTGGAAATCCTAGAATGTCAGTCCCAGAGCTAAGAAGGAACCCTCCCCAACAAAACAAAGCGAGGTTTGAAAAAATGGATAATCTACAAATACCAAGGGTTCCTAGGAATCCTACTCCCAATGCATTTGTTCTAGATGATGTATATGATGAGCAAATGGTTCAGCAAGAGAAATATTATTCTCCTGATGAAAGTTTTGAAACTGTGCAAATGAACGGATGCGACACGTCCATGTATATATTTGAAGAAGGCAATAACGACCCTAACTCCTAAGAAAACTTCGCCCGGAAAAGAGGATTTGTAAATAGATCCAAGAATAAGAATGAATCTGAAAAAGAAAACCAAAAAGATAAAAATAAAATGAATGAGAAAAGAGTTGGTGAGAAAATGACGGATAACGTTGGAAATAAGAAGCACCTGATGTCAAACTCCAGTCAAATGACATAGAATGTTGTAGTGGAATTAATAAAATTAAAGATAACTCTGCCTTTTACAGAAGTGGTGAAGATTCCCCAACAAAGGGAAAACATCTTGAGATTGTTGGATGATCCATATGAAAAAGAAAAAGTTGTTGTTTCCAGTCTGAAACAAGGCCAAAACTAGTCAACCGCCAAGCTGAGAGACAAAATTCCTCCCTTTTACATTTCAATTAAAAATCATGATGTTGCACTTCATAATTGTTTATTTGACACTGGCGCGACCAATAATATCATGCCACTGGTGGTCATGGATGAATTGGGCATGAGTTGTACCAAATATTACGATATTGGTGAAATTATATATGCAATTGATTCTAGAGAAGTGCCAGCCTATGGAGAAATCAAGGACTTCTATGCATGGATCACGACGCC